>VYZP01061151.1:0-23579 GCA_013400635.1 Hypocryptadius cinnamomeus | reverse complement strand
TGGGGTGGGGGGCGGGCTTCATCTTTGTGCCCGAGATGGGATCAGAGGAGTGGTGTAATCTGTAAGAAGCTTTCTCTCAAATGCTTTCACCAGGCAGCTGTGCTGACATGGGATTTATGTGCGTAGCCAAATTGTTCCCTCTCACCCTAGAGCCCCTCTTAAAGATATCCCATTCCCCTGTTTCATGGCAGTGGAGTAGTGGAGTTGCCACAGCCCATACACCCACACATCTGCATTCTGGCACAGCCCCACACTTCCATTCCCTAGGGCTGAAGAGCATTAAGACAAATGCTGCCTCCATGTGTTGAATATTTTATGACTTGGCCATAAGATGATGGTGTCTGTTGTTGAAGCCATCAGTCCTCTAGGTAGTCAATAAAAGGAGTTTGTAACCCATTGTCATTTCGGGTTTGGTTTTGTTTTTACTAATGAGGAATCCTGTGGCAAATATTGTCCTAGTGATGTCAGATGCTGCAGAGCTTTTCATTTATCACATGCCCTGCTCTTCTGCAAAGTAAATTTGTTTCTTTAGTAGAAAAGGAGCAGTAACTGTGAGAGGGCTGTTGGTGGAGGCTGGGCAGGATTATGGCTTCTCTTGCTCAGTTGGTGGAGAAGCAGAAAGGAGCAGGAGTGTTTTTCAAGACAGCAGAAGCAAAGTGATGATGAAGCCCCCGTTCCCACCTGTCCCAGGTGACAGGATGCAGTGGTGGCTTTTGGCAGCATTTTAATTCCCACTCTCTCCACCTGCCTTTCACCAGGGAATGCCAAGCCCGAAGGGTCGCCTGTGCTCTCCCATGAGCCTGCCAAGGTCAAGCAGGAGGACAACAGGGACGTGACACGACCGAGCCGACCCGCTGTGAGTCCTCAATTCCTTCCCATGGGAATGCTGCCAGCTGGCTTGGCCACGTTTCCCTTCGGTGCGGTGGCACAACCGCGGGGAGCCCAAAATCGAGGCTAGCACTGCTGCTGCTCCAGCAGAGAGACTGGAAAGCAGCAGTACGGCGAGAGCCCCTGGGAGATTTGAATGCTTAAGAGAGTGCATGAGTTTTTACCAGGAGCCCAAGCCTAGGGGAAAGCACTTAAGCCTGTGTTTCCAGGTGAAGCAGACGCTTAAGGGCTTTGCTAGCTTGGGCGCGGCGGTGGCCGATGGCACATGGTTGTGTTCCGTGCTGCATGTCCCCCGCAGCACCCGCCGAGGGATGCTCTGCTCGTGAAGGCTGGGGAACCAACCAGCCCCCACAGCCTTCCCAGCTTAAAACCCCACCTGGTAGTGGTCTCTGTACACTCCCCTTCTATTATTCTGAGCAAAATCTCATCCGAAGTGTTTCCTCCTGGTTTAATGCTGTTGACATTTGTATCTTAAAACTGCAGAGTCGGCCTAAAAACTATATGAATTTCCACTGCTTCTCTATTTTAATGTGTATTAATGTTTTGTTGATGATGTTTTTTTTCTCTACACTCCACAGCGTTGAGCTAACAATTCTAATTTTATTTCTAACCTGCTTGCCCTTCCTCTGGCTTTTTCCTGTCCCGATCTGTTTCCTCTGATGCTGATTATTCTTCCTTTACCCACAGAGCTATAAGAAAGCTATAGATGAGGTTAGTGATATCTTTTCTCAGTGGGTCATGCCTATGCAAGGTTGACTAGTTAGTGCTTAATTCTGAGCTGGGTTTTCTTGGTGCTGGCATTGATAAAGGTGGCGATGCGATCTCGGGTCGGACGGGAGAGCGAACCGGTGGCGTTCCGGCGTCGGGAGCCCGCCCGCGGGGAGGGGACAGCACTGCTGGTGTGCTCTGCTCAGCCCTGGGCTGCCCAAAACCTGCTGGCCACACCACTTGCATGGAGGCCAGGGCAGAGGCATCCCAGTGTTCACGTGGGGGAGCAGGTGGTGCTGCCGTTGTTCGGCGTGTTGGAAGGAGAAGGAGCGAGAGCAGAGGTTTCTTGTGCTGGTGGAGGAGGTTGGGCAGCCTGGACCCCTCACCACATTCTGCTCTCAGCCACAGCCCCTGGCCACCTGCTGATTTCAGTGGGGCCATCAAGTGCTTTTTGAAATGTGTTCTAAGCCTAATTCAAAAAAAGGCACTTGAAAAATGCAGAGCGGTGGGTTGTTCATTCTCATGGACCAGCATCCACTGCAAAGCCATCAGCAGAGCCGTCTCAGATATTGATGGCAGTGCTGGTCCTCATTCATCCTCTTAAAAAATGAGAGTCCTGAAGTACACCTTTTTCACTTAGGATAATATTTTAAATGTGCATCTGGCAGTGGTGAATGTTTAAACATTCATGGGAAAAGACCCAGCATTCCTGATTTAACATTTAACTTGCCTCACACACGCATCGCTGTGCACACTGCAGATACTGGTAACTGCAGGGCTGTAGCAGAAAGCACTGGTTTCAGCAGCCTTTTCTGCGGCCTCTTCCCTCTAAAAATAGAAGGTATGAAAGAAGGAAGATGTGCTGGTTAGTTAACTTGTTCTCTTGGATAAAATATGAGCAATACATTTTGTTTAATGAGGTGCTTTGTTGAGAAAAAAGCACATAAATCAGTGTCTAAATAGAGGCAGCGTGTGTGCTGAATTCAAGCTCAAGGAGCGATGTGATTTCGGAAACCAATCTGACTTGATTCCAGCAAATATTAAATCTAAAGAGGGCTTTGTAATTAAAAGTAATTAAAGAGCACTGACACCGCTAACTTATGTATTATGTCACCCTCAGTAATAACACTTGGAACATGTGTGGAACTACAGAGCACTTTCTAGTTGTCAGATTGTTTTTGGTCCAGGAGCAACTTGGTGAAGCCGTTTAATCCTACAAAGTGCTCATTACTTAAACAAAATGATAGCATCAAAGAATTAACAATCCCGAGGCAAAGCTTTAACTAGGAAATATGAGTTATCTGATGATATTGTCTGGGAGTATTACTGCTCTTATAACTTTCAAATTAGTTATTAAAAAGTAATTAAGCTGATCTTTAAAATACTTGACTATCTTCTAGTGATGGCCAGAAAAGGCTGATAGGGTGCCTTGAAGCACGTTAGAAGTGGAAGGTGCAAAAAAGAAATAATTTTCACAGTCCAGTGCTGTGACACGGAGTTCAGTGCTAGTCCTGCGCTGCAGAAGTCCAGCTGCAGTTTTAAGAGGCTCTTACACAGTCCTAAAATCCCTTTTAAAGTGAGGGGTTCTAATTCAATACAAAGGCAAGTGCTCAATAAAGAGCATGTTTGATACTCTAAATGGAAAGCATTGTTAAGCTGCTGAAATTGTCACTGATTCTTATTTAGGAAAAGAAGCAGTCGTATCATAGAAGCTGCTACGGCACTAATTAAAATAATTAGTTGTCGTGACTGCAGATTTGACTCTATTTCAATCCCAAACATGTTGGCATCGAAAAGGAGCTCTTGAAATACCACAATCTCTCTTTAATCGTGGTAAAGAGCCTTTCTTTAAAGGTACAGAGACCATTTGGAGGGACACAGAACTACAGAATCAGAGAATGGTTTGGGTTGGAAGGGACCTTAAAGTTCATCTTGTTCCCACCCCACCCTGTCCATAAGCAGGGACACCTTCCACTATCTCAGGTCGCTCCAAGCCCCATCCATCCTGGCCTTGAACATTTCCAGGGATAGGGCAGCCACAGCTTCCCTGGGCCAGGGCCTCACCACAGTCTGAATAAAGAATTTCTTCCCAATATCTAATCTAAACCTACTCTCTGGCATTTTGAAGCCATTCCCCCTTGTCCTGTCACTCCATATCTTTGTCCAAAGTCCCTCTCCAACTCTACTGGAGCCTCTTTAGGTGCCGAAAGATGCTCTGAGGTCTCTCTGTGGGGCATTCTCTTCTCCAGGCTGAACAACCCATATAAAACCCATCACAAGTACCTGCTGTGAAACAGGGATTGACCAATTTAAAAAAAAAAAAAAAAAGGCCTTTTTTGGGATGGTTATACTTCCGGGTCTGATGCAAAACTCTCCAATATCCAGGGGAATCTTTATGTCAGAGCCTGGGCAGGGCAGACCTGGGAGCAGAATGTGTGGCTGTCACCGGTGGGAGCCCGCCGGGTGGTGTGGGTCATCACCAACCAAAGCACAGATTGCTTACAAAACATTCCTACCTCACCATTCAAAAACAAACTGAGTTTGCATCTCAGCCATAGAGCTTCTCCATCCTTTTCTCCACATGTCGACAGGATAGATTTTAAGAGCTCCTTTTGCCACAATAATTAATATTGCCGTAGTCGCCCTGCTGGAACGGTAAACTGGAAATGCAGTAAATGAGAGTATGGCCGTAAGACAATTGTGGAATTTAGTCTTTTTCAATGAGTTTCTTTCTCCCTAATCCTTTATCTCTGACCGAATGCACTGATGCCTACCTCGGTCACTAATATAGGGAGAAATGGTAAGACTGACAATTGCAATGCTTTGTTCGTCATGTGCATGTCTTGTGCAACAGAGTTCTCTAACCCATTCTAATTCGAGCTCTCATGCTTTTCTGCCCTACTGCTTCCCCCTGCATTGCTATAAAAGCATGTAAGATAACAAAAAGTCTCTTTTCTACACGGTGCCTGCCATGTTCCTTGTTTTGAAATAGCAGTGTCTATTTTATATGACTGTCGGGTCTGAGACCTCATCAAAGTCATGGTAAACTGAAAAATTATGACTAGGCTTTGGGACTGCTCCTATCTTTTTTCTTGTTTGAAGGCTTTTTGGTTGGTTTTTTTGTTTTGTTTTCTTTCTCCCTTAGCTTGTAGGCTGCCACATTTCACATAAAGTGCTTAATGGGTCCCGCTGAGGGATTTTTTTTTTTTTTTTTTTTTATTATTATTATTATTATTATTATTTTTTGATCGTGTGGCTGACTCAGAGCTGTGACTCCAAAGTCTGGCTGAGCTGGGCGCTTCTCCTCGTGCTCCTCACCGCCTCTCGGCAGCCGCCCAACAGCCAAGACTCACCATGGAGCAGCTCTTGACGTGGGGATTGCACCACTCCATGGGAGATGCTGTCATTGCTTCCTTCCCAAATGCATTTATTACAGAATAAATACCATTACGGGGTCTCTTTGAGAAGTTTGAAAGAAGAGAAAACCCTGCAGGAGAAATTCTCCGAGCCAATCTTTGAAGTGACGTTGTTTTCCAGTTTACTATGATGGTGACTGAACTTCACCTTTTCCAACAAATATAATTTTGTCGTGTATATACATATAAGTGTGTGTATACATATGCACATACACGTTCCAAAGAGAAAAAGAAGAGGTTGGCTATTGACTTTTCAGTGAGCGTAAATCAGTTTTGTTTTGTTTAATAAATGCTACATGCTACAAACATTGTCTTACGTTTGTCTCATGTTTGTAACGACTCTGTAAAGCTATTTCTTGTTGCTCGTGCTGTTAGCATTGGCTTTTGGAGAGATGTGTGTGACGTTCTCCTCGCTCTGAGTGTAACAGACATCGCTTCCTTGTTTCCTTGCCCCCATCCCCTTTAGGATCTGACGGCTTTAGCCAAAGAGTTGAGGGAGCTGCGCATCGAGGAAACCAATCGGCCCCTGAAGAAGGTGACAGACTATTCCTCCTCCAGCGAGGAGTCGGAGAGCAGCGAGGAGGAGGAGGAGGATGGGGAGAACGAGACACATGATGGGACCGTGCCTGTCAGTGACATCCCACGGCTCATGTGAGGAACACTTTCTTTTGGGGGGGCAAACCATGAAGCCCAGGGGTGTGTTTTTCTGGAGGTGAAACCCCAACGTGTCTTGGCCTGGAGGAGAAACCCTGGCATGTCCTGGCCTGGAGGAGCAGTAGCTGTGATAAAGGACATGGCCAAAGCATGTCCATGTTTGGTGGCTGGCACTGGGAACGGCGTCATGGTAGCAGGGGATGATGTACTCACATGAGTGTTTTTCCTGTTCCAAACTAGAGAGAATTAATGGGAAAAATTGAGCTATTTCTGCTGCATATTCGGTGAATGTTGGCTCAAAGCTGATGGAGCTGTACCTGCTGATGAGCCAGGCAGGTTTTTGGCCAGAGTGGGCACAGCTGACTTCATCCACACCATGGGTCCTGCCCATGGGATGGATGTGTTAAAACTCTGCCTGCTCTTGAGCCTGGTCTTGCCCCAAATTAAGCCATGCTAAAGTGTCAGTACTTGGTGTCCTGCCCAGTGCCAACTGGTAGAGCCAGGATTATAATAATACTGAATCTTTGTCTTGGATTTCTGCCCTTGGCACAGTCAGTGTTGGTGGGTTAAACTGGTGAAATTAAGAGATCAGCAGACTGTTGTGTCCCATGGGACATTTGTGCTTTTGAGTCTCTCCAGATCAGGGCAGCACAGGTTCAACACTCACTGGGAGCTATTGCCATTCAGAGAGAGTTCCTGGAGCATCTCTGCTCAGGCTTCCCAGCCAGTGCTTTGCAGAGGCACTTCTGGAGGTCTCTGCCTGGCAGCAGGATCTGAATCCTGCCCCTGAGGATTCACAGAGGAGCTGTAGGAAAGTTTCAGGGGATTATTTGTGTTTTAATCAGTTCATTTCCATTTTTCCTGCTGGATGAGTTATAGCTGATACAGGCATACCTGGCTTCAGGAACATGGTTTAGCAGTGAACATGATGGTGCTGGGTGAGTGGTTGAACACAAGGAATTTAGAGATCTTTTCCAAGCTAAACAATTCTTTGATTCTCTGATTAATGGGGCATGGAGCAGCACAGAAGCCCTCTAAGTGGCAGGGACACCATGTCTCCTTGGATCCATGTTATTCAGAGTGCCCAGCTCCTGGGTTGAAGCTTCCTTCCAGCAGAAGAATTAAAATCAGAGCTCTTGAGTTGGTTGGAGCAAGCCAAGAGGCAGAGGGCTGGCTCTGAATGTGCAGCAGTGGGATGGGCAGTCAGGCGTGCCAGAAGGGGCCTCAAGCTGCTCATGGAAGAGGAGTTTAATCAGGAGTGGTTAATTTGTGCTGACATCCTTCTTCAGACACTTTGGGTTTGACACAGCACTTCCCAGTGGATAAATATCTCACTGGATGCCTTGCAGCCACATGTGTGGGATGACAGGCACAGCAGTGAGCTGGATGCCCCCAGCCCCTGCCAGCCCAATGCCACATGTCCCATAATATCCTGTCTCTGAGTGTCCCAGAGACAGGGGGTGGAGATGCAGGGGTGTCTGCAGGCAGAGCTGCACTGCCCCATGTCTGGGGAAAAGAAAGCAAATCCTCTGAGTTAAACCCTTATTTCACAAAAGGGACCTTAGCTCGAGTTCAGCCTCAATGTTCTTTGGTGTTTTTCTAACACAAATTTATTTTCCTATGTTCAGTGTTTGTCATTGGAAGGTGGGGCCAAGAGAGATCATCTCATCCTCAGCTGCACCTTCTGGGTGATCTTTGTGTAACCCATGTTTAAACTTCCCTGGGTATCCTCCCTGAGCACTTGGCTGCTCTTCATTCCAGCTCTATCCAGGTGTCTTCTGCTGCAGGATAAACCTATCCATTGCTCTGTGTCCCAGTGGATAGGAGGGATTGTTTATTCCATCCACCTCTGGAAATAGCATTTCTCAATCTGAAGACTCTGATGACTCCCTTCAGCTCCCTCTCCTTGAGCTGTGCAAGCCAGCTCTTGCCCATGGCCAGGGAATTCTTGCAGGATGACATGAAACTGTGCACTGATGAAATTTGGGACCTCAGGGCTACCTCAGCCATCATTCACTGGCTGTACAGTCTCAAAATTAACGTAACCTCCTCTGGCCGTGTTTTCTTATTTTAAAACTATAATAACTGTGCTATTTTCTCATCCTTTGGAGAAAAGCTAATGGTAGGGAAGTGCGAGCTCCTCACATGAAAGGTGCTGTAGGAGTCTGGTGGGCTGCTGTCTGGAATGCCTTTGTGATGCCTGTCCAGGTGTAGGTTTGATATGATGCAGGCAAGGAGCCAGTTCCACCCCGGGATCCCCAGGGCTCAGATCCCACCTTGGACCAGTAACCCCATGATTAATCCAGGTTGTTATGGCTTTTCACCGACCAGGCTCCCTCTCAAGCATCCAGGCTTGTTGGTGTGCACAGGAGTTAAAGGTTGCATTGCCTCACACTGCTGGAAGCAATTGGTCTGTGAGGCTTTTAAATGCAAAGTAACGGTTCTGATCATCCAGGGGTGTTTGTTGTTTGCTTGTGGATTTGTTCGAGTTATATTTAAGCAGCCAGGCTGCCAAGTGAAGTAATGGGGGCTGCTCAGCACCTGTGACATCCAATCTCAGGCAGTCCTAAAATTTAATAAGTTCCAGCCACCTTCTTCAAGTAGGAACGTGGAAATTTCAAGGTGAAACCACAGGTTAGGGCTACATTTTCACCTGGAAAACAGCAGAAAGCTACAGGACACAACTTGTCCTTCTGCCCACACCTTCTCCAGACCCCATCCCCTCCCTTGTTATTTGCCATCAGATGCTCTGGTGTTTCCTTTTCAGGGGTTGATGTGGGAATTAAAGGGAGTAAATTTTGGTTTTCTGCAGCTTTTTTAGGTAGAAAAAAATTACATAAAGTAGAGCAGGAGTGCCACTCCTTGTTAGCCATTCATCAGTGCTCCTCTCAGGACACCTTGGGATAAGAAAGAGAATGGTCTCTCTCTTTGGTATCTGTAGTTTATCAACCTGACCCTGGCCCTGTATTTCTGGCAGCATCTATAATTTCCCCATAAATCTAAGTGGATATATTTTTCTAACTTTTCTTCCTGTGAGATAAAGAGCCTTACCCTTATTGAAATAATACTGTACTAGAGGATTCTTTCACCTAGTTTAACAAAGGGAATATTCATCGTTAATGCTTTTCCCCTCTGTCCCCAGACCAACAGGAATTTCTGGAAGCAACGAGCCCTACAACCTGGGAATGGTGACAACCCACGGGCTAGAGACTTCCCACGCAGATACGTTTAGCAATATTTCAAGGGAAGGGACTTTAATGGTGAGGGAGGTAAGTTGTAAAACAAACACTTCCATGGAGCATCTTCAGGAGGTTTTGCCCATGTAAGCACAAAAACTAACAGTGCTGTGTGTCCGGAACACAAAATGAGGAGTAAATTGTGCTCGTTAGTGCTCTCCTTAATGCAATTTACACTCGGAGCAAATGTGACAAGTGCAAATGTTTCTCAGAACTACAAACAGCAGTGAATGGCAGTGCCAGGGCACGGTGGCTCCTGCAAATGGCTCTGCTGTAACCCCACCATTGCTGCAGGCAGCAGGAGTTATCTTCAATTTACAGCGTTCAGTGAATTTACTTGGAACTGGCCCGAGGTTTGCCCTCTTCCTCCCAGCCTTTGCCGCCTTGGGGCTGTTAGAGCCGTGCAGTGTTTGTAGAGCATTTGGGGGCTTTTAGCAGAGGCTGGTCCTGCTCAGAGCTTGCTGTGGGAGGCACTGGGCATCCCAGATGGATGTGAGCCCTCATCCCCAGGGATGGTTGAGGATGAGGGATGGCTGAGGGATGGTTCTGCAGCAGTGAGGCAGGGGAGGCACCTTCAGTGGCTGTGGAAGGTCTCCCTCGGTGTTTCTGAACTTCACAGTTGCTGGAACGTTCTGGTGATGCTGGTGGAAGTGCAGATGGGTAGCTGGATTCCTGGAAGTGCAGATGGGTAGCTGGATTCCTGGTGAGAGGGCAGGAGGCCCTCATGGTTAGGGAACAGGGGAGTCATTCTCTCACCAGCACATCAGGGAGGTGGATGGGAGAGGAGAAGGAGGGAGGGGATCTTGTAGTCTGCAATTGTAAAGGAGGGATGTTTAGATCACATGTAAACTAGACTTGAGCTGCATTTTAGTTCTTAATTCCATTTATCTAATACCTTCACATACGAAGGAAAAAGATGAATGCAACTTTGAAAGAGAGGAATGAGCTAGCAAAAGAAGTCACAGCATGTTTGCTGCCTTTCTCCATCAGTTTTGGAGGGGGTAGTAATACAGTCCACCTCATCCCTCCCTGGGATGGAGCTGTTCAGAGCAGGGATCCCCACAGCTCTGCACATCCCTAAATCAGGGAGGGAGCTGTGGGTGGGTGGTTGAACAAGGCCCTGTGTAACAGGCAGCTGTTCCTGAAATGAGCTTGTGTTCAGCATCACAACAGTAAAACCCCGTGCTGTGCCAGCAGGGCTGGATGAGAATTGGGATGCAGAAGGGTTTAAAAGGTGTGGGCAAGACAAACAGCTGGAAAACCCCCCTGGGAGGAGAAAGCATGATAAGAAATCCAAACTGCAGCCTTGTGCTGCAGTTTTTCCCCCCATCACCATAGCCATCACAGGGTGGTCTCACTGAGGTGAGTGGGCTTTGGGCAAAGAGCTTTTCACTCTTTGGTGGGACGGCAAGGTGTGGTCGAAGGTGATGGTAATGAGTAATCAAAAGATAAATGTCATCAGGACTAGTCAGGGGCTTGGTGAGCCCAGTTAAAGTTTCCACAAATCCCAGCAAATGGGTAAATCTCTGTAACAATCTCATTGATGTGCTCCAGGTAGGTGAGATCCATCAAAATGGCAAAATAAATGATGAAGGGAGAAACTTCCTAGTACCTACCTTGCACAGGGAGGGATGGAAAGGAAGGGGAACCCTGTGGAAACCCAAGGAACCTCGTGTGCAGGGCGAGCTGCTGGTGGTTCTGCCCCTCCTCCGCTGCTGCTGCTGTTCACTGCTGGTTTGGGTCACAGAAACATGGGACAGGGCTGTGCTGGCACTTGCAGTCAGGCTGCTCTTTGTGCAAAGCTGTCCAGGCTAATGCTGATTGAGGGCTCAGATTCTGCTGTCACCAGTGGCTGTGTGGGAGGAGAGCTGGCCATGGGGTTTGCACCCATGGGGGCAAGCGCAGAATCTGCCCTACCTTCCTTGTCTCCAGCCAACAGTGACCAGGCTTCTCTCGCTGTTTCGTGGCTAATTACTCTGCGCTGACTTTGTCATTAATCCTGTCTTTAATTCTCTGGAGTGGGGGGGTTGGTTTGCTGCTTGCCAGGCTGCATGGGGATGGGACAGAGAGGGTCCTTCTCCTGCGCTTGCTCTGGGAGCCGGGGGACTGCCGACGACTTCGTTTTGTTTGGGTTTTTTTCTCTTCTTTTTCTCTTCCCTCCCCCCTCCCTTCTCTTTCTTCCTCATGCCTTGTGTCTCTGCAGACCTCTGGTGAAAAAAAGCGTTCTGGCCACGCAGCCAGCAATGGCTTTGCAGGTCACATCAATCTGCCTGACCTGGTGCAGCAAAGCCACTCGCCGGCGGGCACGCCGACCGAGGCCCTGGGGCGAGTCTCCACGCATGCGCAGGACATGGACTCGGTGCCTGAAGTAGGTGGTGGGGGGCTCCTCTTTCTCCTTTGCATCGCTTTTAAATCAAGTATTAACATCTCTGCCCCCTGACAGGGCTCTCCTGCTTTCCTCCCTGCCTTTCTTGGCTCTTCCCTCTCTCTGTTTCTGGTCCCCGTGGGTGAGCGTAGTGGAAATACGAGGGAATCGGATGGGTTACTGCTAAAGGGGTCTGTGGCTGATGGGAGAAGGATTTATTGGGTCTTTCAAGCCCACCAGCTGGAGTTCTGGTGGTGTGACACGAGTGCTGCCAACTCGAAAGCCCCATTTTTTTTTTTGACACTTTTGGATATAAAAGGAAGTGGTGAGAGCCAGTGATGCCATTAGCTTCAACTGGGCCCAGCTTCCGTCTGTGCAACCTCTGATAATTATCATGACTGAAAAGGTCACCAAAAACCAAAGCAAACAAAATTCCAGATTGTTCTTCAGAGTAGGAGAAGCCTGCACACTTTTAAAGTCATGTGTTTCCTGTCATGGCAAAATGTTTCTCTCTGGTAGATGTTTTATAGGCACATGATTGAACATTAAAATTGAATAAGGTGTAAAAAGTCTTAGTACAAGATGTGACAAATAAACCAAGGGAATTGATGTGTCCAGCTTACCATCCTTAGCTGTGGGAACCAAACAGTTCATTTTTCCCATGAGAAATCAACACATTTGGTGCTAATTAAGCAATTGTATTTAATGTTTTTGTTTCATTTGGTAGGTTGTACATCAAAAATTCTGCCATCCTGTGTTCTTTCATAGAAATGGTGTTCTCACTCTATGGTGTACTTTTACTAGCAGTATAAAAATAAAAATTTCTTGGAATTGGGCATTGATAAAACGTAAGAACAGATGGTGCCTGACTTGACCTCAAGTTTTTATCTATTTCCTCATTGGCATTAAAAGCAGCAATGAGAGAGTCGATCCTGAAAGTAACACCTTCCACAGTCATCCTGGGGCTGCTGAAATGCAGCCTGGGATTGGGTTTAAATATATTCATTTATAGAATATCCACCAAAAAGATCTCCTCCATTTCTAAAACTGTATTTTTAGAGTTGACTGAGCAGGGAGTGGGTGTGAGTGGAAACTTGGGGATTTTGTTCACGGGCTTCCAGGTGACTCATGCAAGCACGACCTCAGCCTGCAGCTTGATGCTCTTTGTAAGCCACCACACAGGTTTATAGGCTGTTGAACAGGACCTGGGGGAAGATGAAGTCTTAATATTTAAATATCAACCTTGGAAGCTATTAAAATGTCATCTTTTGAGGAGAATAACAGAATGTGAGCAAGGAAAAATGCTCAGTGCATTGAGATGAGGGATTTCTTTGTAATTCATTTGCTGGAAAGCACCTGGCTCTCAGCTGGAAATCCCTGCAAAAACTGAAATCTTCTCTTCCTTAAATTGCTATTGTTTTATGGAAAAGACATTCAGCACAGGGAAAAAAATCTGTGTATTTCTTGGATAGGAGACAAGCACAAAGCAGAGGTATCTGTGCCCTCAGCCTTCCCTGCTGCAGGCTGTTAACTCCTTCAGTTACCATGATCTGCTTAGAAATCCATCCTGTTTCTATGGAAACAGCCAGGCTGTCAGGGAATAGGGCTGGGAGGGAAGCAGGATGCACAGCCTGATTTTGGCATGGATGCCAGCCCCAAAATGCTTGGAAAAGTCACGGGCCATGAAGCTGCTCCTACACCTGTTTTTTTGTGCCCTTGAATCCTTTCATGGCCCACTGGAGGACAGGCACAGGCCCAGCCTGGTTTCAGTGGGGACGTGCCAGGGTGGTGGTGTTCCCCATGGCACATCTCCCCAGGCATGGGGGACTTGTCCCCATGGCAGCTGTCACACAGGGACTGTGGCAGTGGGCATGGGGAGCAGCCGGGGCTTGGTGGCTGGGTGAAAGCTGAGGAAGATTTATTTCAGAAGAAGGACAATGTCCCAGAGAAGAAAAACGTGAGCTGTAGTGGTGCTGCAGAGTGAGCTGGCTTTGCTGCTGTTGCAGCTCTAAACCGAGCTCATCCATAAAGCGTGTCCTGGGTAAATGCTGGAGTAGGAAGGATAAGCTGCTCAAAGAAGGGGGGAATTCACGTCACTTTGACTCCAAAGGCAAGGATTTCCTTTTGCTTGGAAGGAGGTCTTAGCCTCGTTTTCTGCCTTAAAGCAATGGTTTTAAAAAGAAAGCAGTGTGACACTGCAGTTTGTTCATCCCCAGATTGCCTCAGCAAAGCATTGGCTCTGACATTTCCTGCAATACCCTCAGGTTAAGTTTTGTTATCTTAGAAATGCCCCTTTCTGCAGTCCCACTTGAAGTGCTGGGGATAATTTAAAACTGTGCCAGCTGCCCCAGGCCAGGGCTTCACAGGGACTCCCAGCACCATCCTGCCAACCTCAGCTGGAATGGGAAGGTGGGAAAAGCAAACCCTCGCCTGCCTCATGTCCCAGAGAAGGTGTGACGTGCAGACAAGTAAACAAGTGGATTGATGATATTAAAGGTCTGCTCCAGTCTAAGTGATTCTGTAATTCTGGGTTGGATTTTACCTGCCTTGGCTTCTGCCTCTGGCCCTGTAGCTTCTCTGCTGACTGCCCTCATGGTTGTGCTTCTGCCTGTGAGGAGAGAGCGGAGCCAGGCCCTGCTCCTCCCGTTTTCTGTCACTCACAAACACACAGAAATCCAATTTAATGTTTGCTTCTGGTTAGTTATGGGGAGGAGGAGCAGATGTTCATTGAGGGCTCGAAAAGGGCGCCACAGAGGCAGACACCATTTGCTAATTAGAAAGTCTTGGATGTACACAGGTGTTATTTCTGTGCACTGAGCCCTCTCTTGCTGTTCATTTTCTAGTATGGTATGGGAAGTAGCACCAAAGCCTCTTTCACCCCCTTTGTGGACACCAGAGTGTATCAGACCTCACCTACCGATGAAGATGAAGATGAGGATGAAGAGTCATCTGCTAATCGTAAGAGCCAATGTGGCCAGTTTGAGATGGAAGGGCCTTGTGGAAAGCAGGTCAGGGAGCCTGAATAACCCCAGTGAACCTCCACATTTCACTCACTCCAGACATAACTGTTGTCTCTATCCTTGCCCTCTCTAGTTGCTATCCAACTTCTCCCCCCCAGCAAATGCCACCAGAAAGATCTGGGAGGAAATGGGGAGCAACAGAAATCCACCCTCCTGTCTGCTTGGGCAAACTAATATCTTGTAACACAGTGACGACTCCCCCGTGGAGAAATAAACCAAATATTATCATTCTGTCCCAAAAAAGAGGTGACAGAACATTTAACCCCTCACCCCTCCCTGTCCTCCTGTGTTCCCTTGCCAGCCCTGTTCACCAGCGAGCTGCTCAGGCAGGAGCAGGCCAAGCTGAACGAGGCGCGCAAGATCTCGGTGGTGAACGTGAACCCCACCAACATCCGTCCCCACAGCGACACCCCGGAGATCCGCAAGTACAAGAAGCGCTTCAACTCCGAGATCCTCTGTGCTGCTCTCTGGGGTAAGCCCTGCCCTCCGTGTGGCTCCCAGGGACCGGGGTGGGAATGTGTGGGAATGTGCCCCTGCCTCTGCTTGGCCCCTTCTCCATCCCCCAAGGACGCTGTAGAGTGACCCTTCCTGTCCATGGGAAGGTCTCAGCCTCAGCTGGGTCGGTCACACTTCTGGTGGCAGCAGAGATGAGCTCGGGGTGTTGTCCTTGGGAGCATCCATGGCTCCTGGCACCCATGGCCCTGTGCTCTCCTCTCCAGGTGTGAATCTGCTGGTGGGCACGGAGAATGGCCTGATGCTGCTGGACCGAAGTGGGCAGGGCAAGGTCTACAACCTCATCAACAGGCGGCGCTTCCAGCAGATGGACGTCCTGGAGGGCCTCAACGTCCTCGTGACAATATCAGGTGCTCCTCTCGTGCTTTCACCCTGTCATTCACCTGCTCAGCTTTGTACAAGCCCTGAGTGGTTCCAGCTCAGACAGAACCTGCTCACTGGTGTCAGAGGGAAGCTGCCAGGGGAGCTGGAGGTGGTTTATTCTGGAATCACATCAGTTTAATCTGCTTTTAACAGTTTGCTTCCTTCACCTGCTGACTGCACTTCATCTCCAGTCTCCTTTAGCAGGGAAGGGGAGGGGATGTGCAGGATACAGGCAGGTGGCCCAGCAAAGGAGATGGTCACAGCTTGAGGGGGCAGAGAGCTCTGCTTTTGGGTCTGTTTGGCTCTGGCTGAGGGAGCCATGATCCACGGCTTTAGATTTCCAGTTCAGACCACAGATGTGCTTGGGCTGTCCCAAGCATTGTGAGGGCAATAGGCTTTTCACTGTCCCCATGTTTAGCTGGGAGCTCCAGAGTGCTCATATCAAGCTCATGGGGTGATTTCTGGCAAAAAAAAAGCAAAACCTCTGCAGTCCAGTCTCCAAGGAGAGCATCCAGCATCCTCCTGCAGAGCAGCCCCGAGGAGCACATGGGTGACAGCCAGGGCAGAGCCTTCTCCTGCTGATACCTGTCCAACAAAGCTCACAGAGGGCAGCAAGAGAAGTGCTCATTAGGAAATTGTTTGATAGCATCCTTCTGTTTCCTTTCACATGGTTAAGACACTCTGGCCTCACTCTGCATTCACCTGCAAATTCCTGCTCTCCCATTCAGCCAGAGCTCCAAACTCACTGCTCCATCCTTTACCTGGTCTGCAGCTCCCCTGTGCTTTTGGGATCCAGCTGCAGGGATAAGGGGCTTAGTACAGCTGGAATGGGAATAGCATCAAACTCCAAGATGATGTTGAGAATGAGTCCTGGGGACTTGTGGAAACCTGTGAGCAGACAGGGTCTGTCCTTTGGGTCCTGTCTCACCAGGCTCAGTGTGAGCTCTGTCCTGTCCCTGTCATGGGGGCTCTGCAGCCACAGGGATTTTGCAGCCATGTCACAGCCATCCAAGAGCAGGCAGTAGTGCAGAAATTTGGCAGCCCCTCAGCATTGCAGAGCCCAGCACCAGGCTTGCTGGCAAACAGCAGTGCCTGTCGCAGGCCAGGGAGCTCCTGTCTCATCTCCAGGGTGGAATTAATGTTGTATGAAGGAGAGGGAAGGAAAGAAATGCACTAGTTGAGTGGTTGGATAAGCTTTGAGCTGTAGGAGGGTTGGGATCACTGCCCCACTGAGCCCCACTGTCCCTCTGTGAACACTGATTTATAGGAAAAGGAATATTTCCAGCCTGTAGGAAGTAAAGCCTGGTTTTTCCAGTGTCTGCCTGCAGCCTGTGAGACAGAGGTCTGGGCTTCACTTTCCATATATTTCTTCCTAAGGAAAAATCTCAACAACTAAATTACTATTTTCAATTACTATTTATATTACTTTTATCATGAAATGGCCTTAAATTCTATCATCTTGTGATTAAAAATAAGCACTGAAACCTCAAGATGTTCCATGCAAACGTGCTCTGCTCTGACAGGGACATTTCCTTTGCAACAGGAAAGAAGAACAAGCTGCGTGTGTACTACCTGTCCTGGCTGAGAAACAGGATTTTACACAATGACCCTGAGGTGGAAAAGAAGCAGGGCTGGATCACAGTTGGGGACCTGGAGGGATGCATCCACTACAAAGTCGGTGAGTGGAAATAGATGTCTGAAGAGATGTGGTTTTGTTCTCTGGTCTTAGGCCTGACCTGACAATTTGATATTAAAAGTATGGGTAGACCATAGCCCAGAGTAAATTTGGAATTCATCTTTATGCATTAGGTGGACTCTGTGTAATGAGAGTCAACAGAGGAATGGCCTGAGAAGCTGTTCCTGGAGATTTGTTGGAAAGAGAGTGAATGTTTTTAAAATTTGGTTTATTTTTATTTTAGTGAAATATGAAAGAATCAAGTTCTTGGTGATTGCCTTAAAGAACGCTGTAGAGATCTACGCTTGGGCTCCTAAACCATATCACAAGTTTATGGCATTTAAGGTATGTTTGTCTTTTACACTCTGTAATTGTAAATACATGAGATTTTTGTACTCTGCAGAGCAGGAAAGCATCTTGCTTATGTAGCTGAGCTCCTCAGGATGCCTGGCAGGCATGGGAGATGGGATCTCTGCTGGCTGAAGAGATTGGATATGTTCTGCTTACAGCCAACAATGAAGCGTTATTATTAGTTTATGCTAGCAGGCTTTACTTGAGGAATTTGCAGAAAGCTGATGAAATGCATATGAGTAAAATTGAGTTGGGGGTTTTGGTGGGTGTTTTTTGTGAAGTTTTTGTGTTTGGTGGGTTTTTTTCTTTCTGACTAATTTTTAACATACAGTACAAAAGTAGGCTAGCATGATTTTCTATTTTCATTTTCCAAGGTCCTCTCCCCTTCTGCAATTTGGATTCTGTTTCAAGACAAAAAGTTTGGGAGAGTGACCCACTCTTTTTTCCTTTTCACCTGCCATGGTTTCCTCAGTGAGACCTTCCTCCTCTCCAACCTGCCAATGGGTATTTTGTGCTTAGTTCTTCAGAGCACTTTTCATCCCAAGCTCTGTGCAGAGAAGAGTCACAAGGGCAATGCCTCGTGGAGATGTTCATGCTGAGTAATCTCATTTTACATCTTTCCAACACAAATGGACTTATGCCGTATTAGGTCACATTTGCTTTTTCTGAACAAAAGCCAGAGTAAATGGGCTCAGTGATATGGAGAGCTCAGCAGCATCAAAATGGTCTGGGATCCAGCTTCCCACAGGTGTTTGTTTCACTCTCCTGCTGAGCACCTAAGCCACGGTGCTTGATCTGGACATGGCTGGGGGTTGGTCCCAGCCTTGCTGCAGCAGGTTAGATGGAGCAAGGAAAAGTAGGTCTTTGCTAAACTGGCTCATTTCAGCTGCCCAAACCAGAGCAGTGATCTCTGCCAAGAGAGGAGGTGGGTGGTCACGGGTCTCTGCTGAGAGAGACTGAACACACACTCATGTAAAACTGAGCTGTCTCTTCCTTTAGAGACCAAATCCTTGTGTTAGCCTCGGGCTCCTGTGAGAGAGCTGGGCTTGGCAAGGGTGGGCACTTATCTGCTGGGATGACTGAATACCCTCTGAGGTATCTGACAGGGGAACAGAGAGGCAGGAGTATAAATAACCACATATTTAGTAGGAAACACAGTCAAACAAATATGATTTCAAAAGCGTATCAGGCTGCTGCAATGGGGATTTGTTGGTTTTCTGTGATGCTCATGGAAGGGATTATAAAAGTCTTTTGCAGATCTCCAGCACAAGCCGTTGCTCGTGGATCTCACTGTAGAAGAAGGTCAGAGGCTGAAGGTTATCTTTGGATCCCACACTGGTTTCCATGTGATTGATGTAGATTCTGGGAACTCCTATGATATCTATATACCATCTCACGTGAGTCCATGGGCAGTGCATGAGGAACACGGGTCACCAGGAGGTTTGGGCAGGCTCCCAGGGGCTCACAAGTGGGGACCAGTGATGGGTGTGACATTCCCCAGTGCTGCACTCACTTAAAGAAGACTCAGGGCTGTCACATACTTCATGTCCATCTGCACAGGCTGTTTCTGTCCTCGTGCAGGAGCAATGAAGTTTAAAGTAAAGGGTTTTTTATGTCCCATAAAAAGGACAATCTGTCTGTACACTGCATGGAGCAGTAATGGAGCTCTCTGTAGGACTTTCTTGTTGGATCATTTAAACTCCATCTATGCTGTTGGCCCACAATAAACTGTTCTAGGAGAAACTGTGTCACTAAACAAATGCAGGAATTGTTGCATCTGATCCAAGCAGCAGTCTCCTCTGCGAGACTAGCAAGAGCAGAGGGAGAAATACTGGGGCAGTTTGGGATGGTTTTGTGTTGTCTTAGCTGTAGAAGGGCAGACGTGGGTGAAAAGTCAGAGTAGCTGCCCTTGGAGCTAGAGGATGATTGCTAAAAAATAGGATATTTCCTCCCTAGGGCTGCCTGTAAAATTCTGAGTTTATTTACCTTGATTTGAACTGGTGATGGATTCATCGGCTCAGTCACTTATTGTGTTCCAGCCAAGTGTCAGCCATCAGTCTTGGGGGCGTGTATGTTGTGATCTGTCTGTAATTGCTGAACCTGTTTATCCTTGCTGTGTCAGACAGCTTTGATGGCAGGGTAAACATGACAGTTTATTCCCCTTCAGGCTTATCTCTGAAGCCCTGTGCCTGTGTGGGGAATGCAGGGAGGGCTTTGTTCTCTGGCTGGTTTGGGCTTTTTTCCCCCCCGCAGTGCTCTGCTCCCTTCCCCTTTCTCCCTTCAGTGTAATTCTGACTCTCAGGGTGTGTTACCTGCAGATTCAGGGCAATATTACTCCCCACGCCATTGTCATCCTGCCCAAGACAGACGGGATGGAGATGCTGGTGTGCTATGAGGACGAGGGTGTCTATGTGAACACCTACGGACGGATCACTAAAGACGTGGTGCTCCAGTGGGGAGAAATGCCTACTTCCGTGGGTAGGTCAACCCTTCCTCTTCACCTGCTTAAAGTACAAGCCACAAGTAAGATGAGGAGTTGAGAATGCTGAGATGGAGTCATTTGGGATGAAGGGGATTTCCCTCTTTTATCAAAGGGGATTTCCCTCAGCCAACTATGAGATGCAATTGCTAAATTTCTGCAGTTTGGTCCTCCATAATAAAAGCAAGTAATTTCTTGAAGATTTGAACTTTTTGAGGATGAGATAAGTATAAGATAAATGTGAGATAATGCAAGCTGTTGCACTGGTGGGATACTGTGTTGAGTGGAGGGGGGCTGGGTGTGGAGCTGGGAGCCCTTGAGTTGCTCTTCTGGCTCTGCTGTTGCTCAGCTCCACAACCCATGGAAGCACACCACTGCCCAGCTCCTCATCTTCTGAAACCAGAAGAAGTGATGCTGCTTCTGTTTAAATTTCTCAGAAATTTGTGCATGAAAAGTGCTCTGAAAAGGCTGCCTGTCCCTGCAGGCCATCAGAGCTCTGCCATTGATCTGCTTAGGCTTTGAGTAACAGCTTATAAGAGCTTTTCTGCCCATTGCATAATATTTAAATCAACACAAGTTGTAACACCTGCCAAACGCTTCCTTTTGACAGCCTACATTCATTCCAATCAAATAATGGGCTGGGGAGAGAAAGCTATTGAAATCCGGTCAGTGGAGACAGGACATTTGGATGGAGTATTTATGCACAAGCGAGCTCAAAGGTTAAAGTTTCTATGTGAAAGAAATGATAAGGTAAGTCCACTTCAAAGCTTGTATCTGTGCTGCAAGCTACAAGGTGCTTTTAGAGCTTATGTCTGGTTTGTCTTGAGATTAATAATTAATCTGAAGGTTCTGTTTAATAAGCAGTGCCCTTAAGCATATTCCCAGTTAATTTTCTCCAGTGGATGGAGACCTCAGCCTGCAAGATCTCTTCTCCATCTAGCTGCATTGGCTTGGCTTGACTTTCTCCCAATTTTTTCATCTGAACATTAAATTGAGGCTGCCAAGTGAACTCTGAAAGTTGAGTATTAGCAAGGGTGTGTAAGTGACCCTGATTTGAGCTCTGATGCAGAAACATTTTGATGCATCTTTCGATGCATTTTGATGCATTTAAAATTATTCTCCTCTTACAGCCTCATCCATTTCTGTGGACAGCAGTGATAAATACTGCTCTGGAGGATCACCAGAGTTGCATGGCTGTCATGTAGATGCCCCTGCCACAGGTGTTGCAAGAGGGGCAGGGAATGAGGAGAAATTGCTGGAGGAAAAGGGATTTTTGTGTGGAAGAGATGGTTGAATGCTGAGGTCTTTCTGCAGTGGTTTGGGCTTTTTTCCACAAGGTTTCACTCCTCTCACAAGGTTTCACTAAGATAAGTCAGGAGCAAGCAGCAGGGAGATCTTTCATAATGGACACGATCACAAAGCCAGTGAAGAAACCAGTTGCTGTGTCCCCAGAGCAGTATTTAATAAAGTGCAGTAAATGAGCTTTGAGGCCATGATCACTGTAGTGAACAGCTGCTCATTAGCCGAGTTCTGCCCTTCCTGGGGCATGGAGGTAGGCTGAAGCTCTGCAGGAAAATGTATCCTAACTTTGCAGTTGAGTATGTTACGAGAAGCTGTCCAAGAAGCTGAATTTAAGTTTAATTTTAGTGTAATCTAATTCTAACAAAGCTGGAAAAAAACCACTGTGGTCTTTCTAAAGTAGTGGAACCAACTGATCTCTGATGGGTTTGAAATATTAAACTCAGATGTTTCTCTTTCTGGAGAACTGGTTAAACTAGTAAGATTAAGTAATTTTTGGTTTTATTAAGGACAGAGGCTTCAGATAGTTCCCTTCAATATTTGCAAATTATAATTTATTTATTTTTTAAGACTTCCCTTGGAATCAAATACTGGTGGATTGTGCCAGAAGCACCAAAACCCCTGTTCTTCATACAGAATCCTGATACGTTTCTGCACTTTGAGCATGTTGAAGGGAAGTCGTTTTTCTGGGCTTTACTTTCAGGAATAGCTGAAATACCAGGACTCACTTTTCCAAAAAAAGCCATTTCAGACTTAGGCAGATATTGACCAAATGGTGAATGTTTAGCAAGATCCAAACCACTGACAGCAGTTTTTTGTTAGTACTTCATAATAAATGATGCTGTGGCAGTAAAATGTGATAAACTTGGTATTTTTAATGCATTCCAAACTCTTTGGTAGTGAGGGAGAAGGAGGTTTAATTACTGCATTTACTAATGAGTGGCTCAATTTAATCCCAGTCTGGCTTGGGTTAGCTCCATCCCCTGAGTATTAATAAGTGGTTTTTTTTCCTTCCAAACAGGTATTTTTTGCATCGGTGAGATCCGGAGGAAGCAGCCAAGTGTTTTTCATGACCCTCAACAGAAACTCCATGATGAACTGGTAACAGAGGAGCACTTGGCACTCACCGCCTTGGCATTATTTCTAATTTAAAGGACATTAAACACATGGACTAACACTGTAGAGGCAGGTGCGGAGGGCGCCGAGGAACCCCCTCCCCACGCTCCCCCGGCGCCGCCAGCCCCGGGGCAGGGACTGCAGCCAGGGATGGACTTTCACGCTTGGACCCCCCGAGGTCTCCTGATTACGCTGTGTTATAGTGGGTTATGAGTTTTCCTTTATTTTGTTTTATTTTATTTTTTTAGTTTTACTTTTTCTTTGTCCCCTACTTTGTAAGAACGGGGAAAGAAACAGTGTCAAAAAGTCTGTTTTTAATTCTGTCTGCCTGCTAGCATCAAATATATAGTATGTTGTAAAGTTACCAATTAAATCTGGTGAGAGACAGCACAATAAATGTACCTTTTATCTTTGTGATGAAGGCCATAACCATATAGCTGGGTAATTTTAGAAATCTTTTGCCTTCACCAACATTTACATGTTGCTTTTGGCAGCAACGGCTTAACGGATTTTTAAAGAAGAGAAAAAATAATAGGTTTTTTTCCCCTCTTTTGGGAAATGGATTTTAAATGGCTAAACTACTAGCCTTAGACTAATAAAAATCAGCTACCATTTTTGTCAAGTCTGTCAATCCATATTTCTATATGGATCTTCACATAATGGTGTGTCTTGATAGGGACAGAGGTGCCATTTCTTGTTGCTCCGGAGGTGCCCGCCTGCCCTGGGGCTTGGCCACGGGCACTGGGACAGGGGATCGGAGGAGGAGAGGACAGGGGAGCGGTCAGAGGAGCCCCTGAGGGGGATTTGTGACTGCAGAGGCTCCCGGGATGCTGTGGGCACCAGACCCTGCTGCTGAAGCTGGCGCAGGTTGTGGGTGTTCGTTCCCCCGAGTCCAGAGCCGGACACTGGCGTGCGGGAGCAGCCGGCACAGGGATGGGGACCACGGAACAAGCTGCCTGTCCCCCATCTTCTGGATTGGGCTTGTAAAGAGCTTAAAAAAATATATATATGTGTGGTTTCTTCGGCCAAGGGTCTGAATCTACTCGTTTTCCACCCCCTCCACTCCCTAGGAATTACCCAACATACAGTGAAAGACAACATCTGTGCCGAACCGTGTGTGTGTGTTTAGTTCAGGTTGAATCGTGTCCTTATAAACCTTGCTCAGTTGATTTCTGTTTTCAGTGCGTATCTGGGGTTTTCTTTCTCAGTAGCTGCAAGCATGGCCGCCTGTGGTGTTGGGGTGTCGCATAACAAGGTCTGTGTTGCTGGTTTTAACCTACCTCGTTTCGGTTGGGGTTTGTTTTTTTGGTTTGGTTTCGTTTTATTTTTTTTCCGTTCCGCTGTCGATCACAGCGCTGTTACCTCCAGCGACATATAGAGAGCTTAACTGGCAATCTTGGTGTACTCAGTAACGATGGCTTTATTAAAAAATGATTAAATCAACAGGACTTGGTCAAACTTGAATCTTTATCAAGGGTAAGAGGTGATGTGGGGTG
>VYZP01061150.1:57000-131528 GCA_013400635.1 Hypocryptadius cinnamomeus | reverse complement strand
TTCAGCTCCCACCTGTGGGCCACCTAAGGAGTTTTGCTGGGCAGGTTCTAGCTGCAGGAAGGTGTTGTGCACCAACTAAACATGGGATCCACGTGCACTCCTCCCACCTGCCCTGTGGTTGTGCCTCTTGGGGCTTTTCACCACATTTTACAAAAATCCCTACTGTGTGGACACATAAAAATAAAGGAAAACAGGATTTCAGCAGATCAGCAGTTCTCTCCTCTGCTCCCATGAATTAGGCTCCCTACTCTTATCTACATCCCAACCAGAATTTATCTAACATGTTCCTAAAACAGAGTTGTCAGTGGCTCTGAGACCAGGTCATCTTCTCTAGCTTCAGTCCCCTTGATGATACAGTTTTAAGATCATAGAATCACTGAATGTTTTGGGTTAGAAGAGACCTTAAAGACCACCAGGCTCAATCCCCTGCCATGGGCAGGGACACTTTCCACTAGACCAGGTTGCTCCAAGCCCTGTCCAACCTGGCCTTGAGCACTTCCAGGGGTGTGCCATCCACATCTCCTCTGGGAAACCTCTCTTTATTCTTTCTTTTATGTACAGTGGACCTGGAAAACTGCTTGTCCCCTTCCTTTTTTTGTCACAGGCTCTAATACATCTTACATCTGCCTTCTGAGGTAAAAACGGTTCTTTCACTGATCCTCACAGGCCTCTAATGAACCCTGATGTTCTCTGTACTCTTTCTGTCTGGGCCACAGCTTTAAATGTCAGGCCAAAGCCAAACATAAAACAGCAGCTGAAGCCTTATCAATGCCATTAGAGCAGGCAAATTATCTCAGCTGACTTGCAGGCTGTGCTCCTGTTTGCACATCCCACAGCGATGTTTAGCAACACTGGGATCCTGTTGACTCATACCCTACTCATGAGCCACTGCAGCCTCACAATCTTTCTGATAAACCCCCATGATATCTGCTTGTCCAGGGCCTTACAAGACAGCTCTCCCATGGCTTTTTAAAACTCTGAGCACTGCTCCAGATCAGAAAGAGCTGAAAGGTTCAGCTAAGGAAGAGACCTGCTGAGGTGGGATGAAGGGCTGTGACCCCTCAGAGCTGTTCCCAGGACAGCATTTGTTCAATCTCATCAACGTGGAGCTGACTCCCTTAAACTTTCCTTGGGAATTAGTCCCCAGACATCAACAAGAAGAATTCCTAGTGATAATTATTATGGAGCATTTATTTAAAAGTTGTGCCTGGGCCAGGCCAAGTAAGATGTGACACTTACTGATTGTTGAAACAAACATGATGCAGAAGCCAGCAAACAGTGGGATCTGGTAGCCTATTCTGGAAAACAAAATGAATATTTACATTTCTGAGGTTTTGAGTTAGTCTTACACGAGTTCACACACCACACAAACCCAACCTGTAGTTTCTTGGCAGGCTTTGAACTATTATATTGTGCATCACATGGCCATATTTGTCCACATTACAAATTTCTCTTCATCTGACACAGCAGACTTTTTATCTGAATTCCCTGGAAAAAATATCCTTCTCATGATTGCCCTGATTGCCCTGTTCTCATTCTGCCCTCATTGTTCCCAATAAAACCCTTCTGGGACTCCACAAGGTTGCCAAAGATATGTCAAGGGAAGATTTCCCTGAGTGTGCTGAATTTTGAAATACCCCAGTCGTGTTTCAGTGCTCATTCGTTTCCATCCTCATGAGACAATGATTATAATGAGACATAGTCAAGCAAATGGCTTTTTTACTGGAAAAATTTGTCATCAGCTTTTCTGGGAGTTTTGCCTCAGGAGCACTGGAAGAGTCCCAAAGAGCCTGAGAATAATGCTTTTTCTTTCCATGGGTTTAGGAGTAGAAATGGAGCTGATCAAAGCTTTCTTCATCAGCCCATTTCTTCATCAGGACTCTAAACAGCCTGTAGAAATGCCTGGTTGCTCCAAGTATTTTCAAGTTTCCAGGAAATAAAGAACTTCCTGGCTGGGAAGCACTTACATTTTTTGAGCAGATAAAACTGAAAATTCAACCACAAAAAGAAAAGATCACAACATATTATTTTTCACACCAATAAAAATCTACCCTAGAGTCAAAACCTAGGTAGCTCTGAAGACAGTGTGCACATTCTATCCAGCACATTTTGTTCACAGATTCATTTTTTGTAGGATTGTGCATCTCAAATGTATTTGCCAGGACATTATTTAATGGCCAAATTCTTCAACAATGGATCCTGCTTTTCAGAGGAGTACTTGCAAAGGATTTCAGTTTCCAATGATTTGACAGTGTTGCACATTTAAATGGGCAGCATTGGCTAAAGCAGGTCAATCAAATAATTGAAGGGTCAAAAATGGCCCTTTTAATAACAGTATTCATGACATAGACAAATCAAAATAATTATTCTGAGCTTTGTTTTTGTATTAATATTTTTATACAATCAAGGACCTTTGATAATGAAAAACGCCCTAGAGTCTACAGCTCAACGTTCATTGTTTGTCTCATTCTTGTGAATGAAATAAATTGAGCTTTCAAGTGGTATTTTGCCTTAAATCATCACTGCATTAAAATATGATAAAAACATAGTGCACAGATTGTCCTAGCTGAAATCTGTAAGTGGATGTTGTAAATATCCAGCAGAGACTGGTCACTCATGTGCTACTTACCTGAACTGGTGTCTCCAAAGCAAATCAAATCCCTACCACAAACTTCCCCCCTGGCCTTAGGATAATAACTTTAATCTCCCAGCACCTTCACACATGATATATAAAAGAGAAGTACTTTTTTTGTCTGCTTTATTTAAAGTGAATGATTTTTTATAAGCCAGCCTTTCCCTTGCTGTGTGTGTAAAAGGTATTACACAATGGGATGCTGGTCTCCACTGGTGTTTCTATGTACATGGGGAAATGAAAAATTACCTCTTGACAACTTTTTACCTGCCTCAGAGCTCAAGTGAGCATTTCCTAGTGGGCCCAGGTAGAACAGCCACAGAGAGTTTGATCACAATTGCTTTGATTTTGAGTTTTTCAACTAAAGAAAGCGCTGATAGCAGTACAGACAAAAAAAAAAAAAAACACAAAAAAAAACCACCTGCATGTATCCTGGTATGGATACTGCTGGTGGTGGGCATTATCAGATTTTTCTGGGGTGTGAAAGCAGGAGGTGAATGTCCTCATGCCTTTTCCCACTGCAAAGTAAAGTAGGGCTGGGTCTGTCAAGGCCATCCCAGACATATCTAGGATGGGCACTGTGAGGGATAATTCTGATTTCAGCACAGGAATTAAGCAATTCATAGACTTGACACAGGGCCTGTGAAATAGCAATTTGCTTCTGCTACAAGTACATTGAAATAATATTCAGTTACTTGCATGAAGAGAAATGCCATCCAAATTGGCTCCCACATCCACATTTCCATCATTACACCAGAGGCATGAGCTGTGAGATCTTCCACAAATATTCACAAATTAAACACAGAGCAGTGCTATCATACTAAATAAAGGAGATTTCAACTCTTCCAATTGGCTTCCTACACCTGGGAACTTTCTGGTGGTTGAAGGCAGGAAGAAAACAAGCATTTTGGAAGTCACTTCTAATGCTCGGTGTAATACTGTTCAAGCATTGTTCTTAATTTTTGCAGTTGCAGATGTTATTCTTCCTTTTCCTTGGACAAACAGGGCCACAGCAAGGTGGAAAGTGACACATAGCAGAGGGTGTGAGTTAAACAAGTCCTTATAATACTCTGGAAGGATAATATTGCCCAGAGCATCCCCCAAAATGTGGAGATGCACAATTCTGGAGTGCTGCCCCTGCATGGAATTGTGAACCCCTAGAAGCCATGCTTGGGCTTTCTCAGGGGACAGTCCTGCCCACACCCAGCTGACATTTAGAGATGCAGATTGTCCTTTCCTGGGCAATCTCAACACACCCTGTCTCTTAGCAAACCCTGCTCCTCCTGAAATAGCCACACTAATTTGTTGGTAGTTGTGCTACCACAGATGTCTAACCTGCAGCTGCATTCCCTGGTCTGTTCTACAGGTGTTGGAGAGCACACACTGGGAGGTTTTGCTGAGCAAATGCACTATACAACACAAATAATCATAAAAAGGAGAGGCAGCACCTGCAACAGCCAATTCAGTGATTCTGCCCCTTGGTCCTGGGCCATTCATGTACTTTCCAGGTGAAAAGTGAATATGCAGTTTGTCCTCAGCCATGACATAGCACCCTCCATCACAATTATCTCTGCATTTTGTTCCTCTGCATGTATGCAGCACCAAAGAATATTACAGCCTGTCTCCTCTCTTATCTTTTCTTGTTACTATGGCTAAACATATAATTTTCTTGGACACTCCTTTCAAAACCCTCCAAGCAATTCCGAAGCAGAGTCCAGCACATGTCACCAAGGCTACTTGCAGCTGAAAGTGCTTATTAGAAGTATTTCTGATCTCTGGAAAAGTCTGAGTCACTAGTTGAAGGAGGGAAAGGAAAGGCTGCCACTGATGGAGAATGCTCCATTTCAGTCACTGTGGCTCCAGATTGTAGGGCTCTCAGGAAATTATTTACACCCATTAATAAGATTAGACTAAAACAACAGATTGTTGGTCCTCTGCAACAGCACAATAAATGTTACATTGACCAGGTGAGCAGCTGTGGATTATTAGAGCCTAATTACCAATTACAGTGCTGCAAATCCACTGATTCCAACCTTGCTGTTACACAGCTCCATGTGAACAACCCTTCAGCTCTGTCCTGGCTGGAACTCTGGCTCTCTTCTTCACTGCCAGTGAAGACTGGGGAGGATTTATGGCAAGAATATGTTCCTTGAGGTTCTGAACCAATGAACCACTGAATATGTGTGGAGTTCAAAAAGAACATGTAGGGTCAGCAGGGATGGGATATCTGGTTCCTGTGCTCCTACCCCCATGCTGGAGCACAGGGAAGGCAGAGGGACAGAGTGACCTGAACAGACAGAACAGGTCACTTCAACCTCCTGCCAAAACCTGAAAAGAAAGCTCACACAGAAACAGAACTGTAAATATGTAGTTATAAATGTTATTTATTCCTCTGCTTCCTTCTTTGTGTGTGTCTTGGGCATGAACACACTGTGGTCCTAGCTGCTCTCTCTCTCATGCAAAGGAGTTCAAAGCTGTGGCCAGGATGGTGTCAAAATCATGGTGATGATGAAAATAGCTAATAATTTTTAATGGGTTTTGAGGCTGATATGAATAAGGACAAGGTTAAAACTACAAATTTTCTTCAGACTAATGAAAAAAAGAAGGGGACACACATGGCAGAGACATTGATTGGCTCTGGTGGTTGAGGGGCTGGCACAGCTGGGCTCACAGCCTGGTGCAAAGAGCTTGGTGAGAGATTGATAAAAGCAGTGGAGTCAATCAGAGAACCACAGAATGGTTTGGGTTGGAAGGGAACTTAGACCCCATCTCCTTCCAACCCCCTGCTATGGGCAGGGACACCTTCCACTGGACCAGGGTGCTCAGAGCCCCCTCCAGCCTGGCCTTGGGCACTTCCAGGGATCCAGGGGCAGCCACAGCTTCTCCGGGCACCTGTGCCAGTGCAGTTGGATAAAGCATGTGTCAGATGCTGTACTTGTGGATAGTTTCTTACAAATTTCACCACCAGGAAAAACATAATGTGCTTCTGACCCACAAAATCTTATCAGCTCTGCCCTGAAACCGTGCCAGGGTGGGAAATGTACTGCTCACTTCCTATGGCAAAGCCATCACCGCTGTTTGCTCTGCCAGGACTTTGTTAGGGCAGAGGGAACTTGTATTGTTTCAGAAACTGCAAACCTGTTCTCTCAGCCAGGTGTGTCTGGTGTTCCATGAAAAGAGCTGGGCTTTAAATAAGAAATGTTTTTTGCAGAGCATACTCCTTGCATGTAACCAATTCTGAAATTTGTTTTTGAAAAATCTACGCTCTCAGTAATTATAAAAGAAAGGAAAACAAGCTCCAAAACCTTCAGAAAAGATAAAAAATAGTGATTATTTGCACAGACTCATATGAGTAGGACATCCTGTTGCTGGCTGTACAAACTCAAAGCCAGTGGCTGGTGAAAACCAGCACCTGACTAAAACTCTAAACCCTTCTTGAACAGCTATATTTGCTTGAAAAATAAAAGTCACTGTACACAGTGTGCTACTCATTTGAAAAAGAAACTTACTGGGCACCTTAACCAACTGTGCACATTGATCTTGAAACAAGAAATAATTTCTGTTTAAACTTTGATATTTTGCTGGAATTCTGTAGAAATAATAAAGGCACAAAGCTTAACAATAACTAAACAGCTTATCAGTGGTAAGGAAGAGTCTTTCTATTGATAACCCAGATACTTCCTGTTTGATTTATACAATCACATATTTTAGCTGATCATGTACCTTGTTATTAGAAATTATCAGCTTAAGTGGGGGAGGGTATCCAATAACTTCTACAGTTAATTGATAAATGTGTTAACTGATACTTCCCACTAAACATTTCTCAGAAGAAAGGCAGACACCAGTACCAAGATACAAATAATGCATGAAAGAAAACCAGTGAACCCTAAATTTAATTTAGGGCCACTTTGCCATTAAGGCACTCACTCCAGCCGTATGAGGGAAGAGTTTGTCATGTGGGATGATGGGATGAAGTGCTCCTTGTTTTTCCTTCTCACACTCATGTGAGCAAAGCTGCCCCTGTGCCTGCAGTCACACACCCTGCTCCAGGCAAAAACCTGGGGGATGTTTCCAGGAGGAAACCTCAGCTCCCAGCACTAAAGCTCACTCTGGTGTGGTGCCAACCCTGCCCCTAACAGGAAAGGGAGGTGCTCCAGGATCACCTCCTGCCTCACTGCCAAAGCAGGGATGCATCACACACGTCCCAGGAGCTGGCTCCAGGGGACAGGTGTGAGCACACACCTTTCTCCTGTTTTGGCAGGCTCTGGAAAGGGTGGTGCTAACACAAAAAAAGCAAATATCAATAGGGCAGCCATTTAGGCAGTTAGGAAAACCTAGAAGCACATTCAAAGAACTATTATAAAAACATTATTTGATGTTATGTAACTTCACCTGCAGAGGAGCTATGGCATCCTCACTAAACAATGCAGGTAAGAAAAATACTTCTCAACTTGCAGCAATATTTGTGCAAAAGTAATTTTGTGGTGGCATACTTATATCTGTGGAGGTGATATGTATTGGTGATAAGGGGAAATGAGAGAGAAATGAAACTGTCTCTCTCATTTAAAGCTTTTGTGTTTAGATCAGTTCCACAGATCAAGCACAGGTTTTGAATATATAACACTGTGAGTTCAAATGCTGCTAGCTCTCAGCTGGATACTTTTTATGAGATTAAAAGGAAACACTCAGACTGTATGTATATATATATAGCATATATATTATGTTTAATAGTATATATACACTATATATATATTTATAGTGTGTATGTATATATATATATATGTATATATACACACTATAAAACCTAAACAAGGTAGTTTTGGCTTCAAAACCTGAAGTATCTGTCATTGGAGTGTGTTGGTTGTTTTAAACATTGCCACCTATGATGGACATTGACTGTTTAAATAAAAGTGTTCTATAAGTAAAAATTTCTTCTGCATGTTCTTTTCTGAGAGGAATAATTATCTATGAAAACAGCTTATATAAGAAATATGCAGATCAGTGACCCAAGTAAATACAGTTTGGAGTTTATTTCCTGCAGAGATTGATCTCATAGTCTGGGAAGATTGAAGCTGCTCCTGTGGGGAGCAGTTACACAAAATGCTAACAGTGAAATCAAATTTATTATTAACATCAAAAATTTTAATTATGTTATATATACTTTTTAATCTTCATGTAAATATCATCAGTACCTAGATTTGGAGAGGGGCTTTAAGTCATTGATATTGGTGTTTATGAGCTTGATTCTGGCTCAAATAAATTTTCTTTTAAGTCCCATTTAAACATATTTGGTTCATGTATTCGCAAGAATTTAGAGGGAACAATCAGAAGGCTGGGCAGAGTCACGTACTGATGGGAATGTGGGGCCCACTGAACCTGGTGATGAACATGGCATCAGCAAAGTTGAACATTTGTTCACTTTTCACTGAAGTCCACACAAATTTCCCACTGATTCTCACCTCAGACACCTCCAAACCACCACACACCAAGAGCTGCTCATCTCAGTGAGAGCAGGGAAGGAATCTGAGCCCTGCCTACAGTTTCATCTTCGAAATACAAGAAATACAGTCTTTGAAATATAATCTTTAAATACTCCCTGCCTACATCTTTTCCTAATGTGGGTGTCACAGGATTATTGACAATTCACAATCTTTGTGAATACCACATCGCAGTGTCTTCTGACCTCCTGTAACTATTTGGGTGATATTTCAACACCATCTCTGCAAAGGTTTCTATAATAACCCAAGGAGCTGGAGGAACAATGTGTGATACTAATGGCTGATGTGCTGCTACTTTGGAAAGAGTGTAAGCGTTTAGAACTGCTCACCAAACTCATTTCACTAAAACATTCCTCCAGAAAAAGCAAGAAGGCAGCAATCCAGGGCCAAAAGAGAATTAAGAACAATCTGTTTGAAACACGAATCTGGGCTAAAACACCAGTGTGAGACCCTCAGTGATGGTGCAGCAGCAATGCCATACCTGTTTGTCAGAGGCCCTATGAAGGGGTTGGTCATCAGCTGCACCGTTGCTTTTGAAGCGAACAAGAGACCGACGCGGACGTTCTCATTCAGCAGCTCCTTGTCATCCTTGGGGCAGTCAGAGGGGGAAGGAGTCACTCTGACAACCATTTGTTCTGTCTGGGTCTGATGCAGCTCTCCAGGCTGTGTCTGGTCAGATTCGTTTCCAGTGACCATCGTGGAATTGTCGTAGTAGGAAAAGATGCTCTGAAAATTGCCCATGGTTGCTGAGGGTAGGTTAGGTTTAGCTGTCTGGATTTCTGTGGCATTTTTCTCATGTTCGATGCTGTAAAGGTAACTGGGAATTATTGGCACTGGAAAAACAAATAAAATACATTGGCATCTTACTGTCAGGTTATTTGTAAATGGAGTCCCAAGCTGCTTGCCATTGATCAGGAAATACAAGGCTTTGCTACAGAGCATGTTCAGAAACACAGAACTGAAAAATTTGCTCATGGGAAAAAAACACACCTGTAACTCAAAAGTGCAGTTTAAAACCAAAAGTTAATTTACACTGTTCTTTATTTTTTGCCAATTTTCATAATAGCCCCATAACGTTTTCTATACATACAACATTAAGCAAAACATCATAAGCATCAAAACCCATGTCAGAAGCCTCTTTTTTGCACGTTGCACAAATCCTTTTATTAGGCTGTGAAAGCATGAATAATGACAAGAGCATTGGAATGATTACTAAACCAAAATATTAAAAAATACAACACAAAATATTTCTAAAATAAACCACCAAAATATTGATAGGTACCAGCCATAAGAAGGAAAAAAGGCAACAAGTGTGCTGGGCACACCTATATCAAGGAATCAAAACTAATATGTTGATATTTGCATGGCTCATTATTTTAAAATTTACATTGAAAAGATCATCCAAAAGGAACCATGTTTATATGTTTTAGGATCTTGGCTGCAATTTAATTGCATTACTATGTATCTCAGACATTAGGATTTCAGAGTTTGTAAAAACAGATGTCAGGTTCATTCATTTTAACACAAGTGACAGAATCACCCCTTCCCATCTTGCATTTTGTCCTGAAAAAGCCCAGCCTCTCAAGTCTGCAAACTATAATAATTTCTAGGCCCTCTAGCATACATATTACTAAACAAGCAATTAAATATTACTAATTTTATAAGGAAGTATATTAATGTAGAAAAATTACAAAATAAACTTGCTAAAAATAGATGTTCTTTTATCTAAGGTCTACCTTGTGGCATCAACTTCTAAGCTGAAACCCCTTCAAGACATTCAGAGTCAGATTCCAAAGCTGAGTCTTAAGCATCACCTGAGAGCTGGCTCTGCACAAAGTCACTTCCAGGAGAACTGTGTGCATTCATTTGTGTTTGTGTGCACATCCATAAGCCACTGGTTTCTCTGGACCATCTTCTTTCAATTCACATGAACATCTGAATATGAGGAGTTCTAAGTCTACCAGTCAAAAATATTCAGTTGTTCTATTTGAGTAGATTTCTGAATCTTGACACTGTGCCACTGAAGCCATTAAAAGTTGGGTCTTAGACTTTGATCAAAACTTTTATTATTTTATTAAACTAACTCATGGAAGTGCTTTTCTTAAAAGTGACTTAGATAGCTTTCTTATTAACCTATCATTTTAAAACCAATGTGGTGGAAATAGGAACTATCACAAGGAAACAGGCATCTCCAATGTTATCTAGCCTGTTGTTTCAGTTGCATGACCACAGGAGAAAAAACGATGATGAGCTAAAAATACTGTTATCTGTCATTCTACAAAGTATTAGTGGCGTTTAGGAGAAAAAAGAAAAAAGAAAAAGAGAAAAAAAGGAGATATTAAGACCTTTTTATACCATTCCTTATCTTGCAATTAACATGGAAATAAAGCAGGACTTTGATGTCCACAGCGGCGCGTTTGCAATGCCTGGAATATAATTCACGGTTAAAAACAAAATTAATCAGTGTTCGAAAACGTTGGGTTTGAGAGCATCAATCAGGCATTCAGGGAGCATATCTGCNGCGCTCCCGGCGCGTCCCGGCCGGCGCTCGCTGCGCGGCGGGAGCGGGAGAGGAGGAGCGGCAGCAGCACAGGAGGAGGAGGAGGAGGAGGAGAGGAGAGGGGCGGCTCCTCTGGTGCCCGTAGGAGCCCTGGGAGCGCTGGCCAGAGGTGCGGGGCACGGGAGGGACTCCCCTCCTCTGCCCTCCTCTCTATATCCCCCCAGCCCAGACAGGGATGCGCCGGGACAGCCGGGGCGGGGTGCGGGGCCACGGCAGAACCTCTGGGTGCTCAGGGAACCCTCTGTATGCCCAGCGGGATGTGCCAGAACCTCTGTGTGCCCAGGGAAGCTCTGTGTGCCCAGCGGGATGTGCCAGAACCTCTGTGTGCCCAGCGGGATGTGCCAGAGCCTCTGTGTGCCCAGGGGAACCTCTGTGTGCCCAGGGAACCCTCTGTGTGCCCAGCGGGATGTGCCAGAACCTCTGGGTGCCCAGTGAAATCTGTGTGCCCAGCAGGATGTGCCAGAACTTCTGTGTGCCCAGCAAAGTCACTGCTCAGACACCAAAGCACATCAGTGCTGCCTTTGGCGAGCCACACAGAACAACTGCCTAAAATTAGGAATATCATACAATCATAGAATATCAGAAGGGACCCACCAGGATTATCGAGTCCAGCTCCCAGCCCTGNGGGGAGGGAAAGCAGCCCAAGCCCGTTTTACCTACCGACCACGGTGAGCAGCATGTTGTCCAGCAGCAGCGCGATGAAGACGATGAGCAGGATGAGTTTGCGGGACTGGCGGCTCTCCCGCAGCCAGCGGAGCAGCCCCAGCTCGCCCCAAGCCATGCTCCGGCCCGGCTGCGGACACACGGAGGCCGGCGGGGCCCGGGGACCGGCGGGGACACGGCGGGGACACGGCGGGGACACGGCGGGGACACGGCGGGGACACGGCGGGGACACGGGCGGCAGCCGCGCTCCTGCAGCGCTGCGCTCCCGGCGCGTCCCGGCCGGCGCTCGCTGCGCGGCGGGAGCGGGAGAGGAGGAGCGGCAGCAGCACAGGAGGAGGAGGAGGAGGAGGAGAGGAGAGGGGCGGCTCCTCTGGTGCCCGTAGGAGCCCTGGGAGCGCTGGCCAGAGGTGCGGGGCACGGGAGGGACTCCCCTCCTCTGCCCTCCTCTCTATATCCCCCCAGCCCAGACAGGGATGCGCCGGGACAGCCGGGGCGGGGTGCGGGGCCACGGCAGAACCTCTGGGTGCTCAGGGAACCCTCTGTATGCCCAGCGGGATGTGCCAGAACCTCTGTGTGCCCAGCGGGATGTGCCAGAGCCTCTGTGTGCCCAGGGGAACCTCTGTGTGCCCAGGGAACCCTCTGTGTGCCCAGCGGGATGTGCCAGAACCTCTGGGTGCCCAGTGAAATCTCTGTGTGCCCAGCGGGATGTGCCAGAACCTCTGGGTGCCCAGTGAAATCTGTGTGCCCAGCAGGATGTGCCAGAACTTCTGTGTGCCCAGCAAAGTCACTGCTCAGACACCAAAGCACATCAGTGCTGCCTTTGGCGAGCCACACAGAACAACTGCCTAAAATTAGGAATATCATACAATCATAGAATATCAGAAGGGACCCACCAGGATTATCGAGTCCAGCTCCCAGCCCTGTGCAGGACACCCCAAGAATCCCACCGTGTGCCCAAGAGCATTGTCCAAACATTCCTTGAGCTCAGGCAGCCTCGGTGTGTGTCCTGGGGAGCCTGAGTGCCCAACTGTTGCAATAAGGTAGAAAAATCATAAAGAAAGGCTTCATAAAATCAAGCCTGCTCTCCTGGAATCAGTAGCTGGCCTTGCCAAAGCTAGCATTTTGTAAGTTCCCATGTGAAAGCAATCCTGTTGTGAGCAATTTGTTAACATAACAAGCTGTTCCTGGGGGGAAAAAATAACTTGCACCTGCACAAACTGTTTCTACACTGTTAGATAGAAAAATTAAAATTATCTCTCACAAACAGCTGTCCCTACATGTAGACACTGAGAGTTTGAGTGACCAATCAATGCAGAATAACAACTTGTTACTAACCAATAAAGGTAATTGGCAAGAAAGCTACTAACCCATTAGAGTCCCACACTAAGTCTGCAAAACTGTATAAAAAGGAGTTATGTGAATAAAGAGTGGCCTTTCTCCACCATGAAGAAAATGGAGTCCCATGTGATTTACTCCCATACCCAACCACTGGACAAAAGCTTCCTCTTAATATCCAACCTAACTCTCCCCTAACTCAGCTTCATGCCTTTCCTTGAGTCCTGTGACTGATGATGCAAGGGAAGAGATCAGTATTTGCCCCTCATGAGGTTGTTAAAAACCACAATGAGGTCTCCTCTTAATTTTTTTTTCTTCTCTTTATGGTATTCTAAGTGTTTGGCTCAGCCTTATCAATTTCTTCTCAATTTATATTAAAAAAGAGGTTAACCACATTGAGCTGGCCAAGAAACACATTCTAACAAAGGTTTCCACTTCTGTAAAACTCTTGTCTTTCATATCACATAGCACACTGCTTTCTTTTAGTCACCAATTACTGAACTTTGTGAACTGTTCTTTGCTTCACAGAGCTTCACTTTTGGAAAAACCCACTGAATGGGAGGGAAGTCTCTTCAGGAGCTCAGTAGCCCCAGATCCAAATGTCATGCTGAAGATAATGACATCATCACTGTGCAGATCATTTATTTCTGTAGCTGCATTGCCTGCAGTGCATTTTAATTTATTTAGTGGTTTCCATCTTCCATGTGTTGTGATTTCACTGCTGATGCAGGTTTCTTAGGAAAGTGCCCCAACTTCTGCTGGTGCCTCTGTGGCAGCAGCCTTCTCATGCTATAAACACCCAGATTGAGAACAAAAGACATTTACACTGGAATTTTGCCAATGTCAGTTATCATATGAGATAAGTGTTTATGGTCTAAATTGCTCTCTTGGGTCTTAACCCATCTCTGGATGAAGTTTAACAGGTCTTGGGACTGGGAATAAATTTTCAGGACAGTGGGTTATTTGCTATACACAGATTTTTCCAAGAAGAATGAAAAGTGGGAGAGGATCTGCTGACAGCTCAGCACTCTTTTGTTTGCATGCAGGTAGCTTCGATTTTATTTCAAATGTCCATCACATATTATTTATATATAGAAACTATTATGCCAGCACATGACAAGTATCACCCAAAGCTATTAATAGGTTATTGATTCTTGAATGATGCCTTATAATTGGTTTGGGGTTGTTAAACTTTTTTAACCAGCAGCTTCAGGAGTTGGACACATTCACATTTGAAGCTGAATTTCCAAAACAGGACTTCTGTATTCAGAGGAGATAGAAAAATACAGTCAACTGGACTGAAGTGAGGAGAAATGTTTCATCTTTCGAGTGTCAGATACTGACTGCACTTAGTCAAAAAATGACATTATTTAGTTGACAGCTTGCATGGGTAGCAGTAGGAGGAGGGCAGCACCAGCTCTGGTCAGCAGCAGAAGCAGCATTAATATGGAATGCACGTCAGTGGAATGTCAATAGCAATATTCTACCAGGAAAATGTGGGCCTGGGTATTTTTTATTCCCAGCAGTTCACAGGACAGCGAATCAACAGCAATGCTGTTGCTTTGTCACCTGTCAAAAAGCAGATGTAGAAAGAAATAAGATGTTTTTCTAATCATTCCTAAAGAGGGACACGACTGCAGAAGCAATCTGTTTCTATCTCTTGGCATCAATGACATTATTGGTCCCCCACAAAGAGAGGGGCGACCTTCCCTTCCTCCTGCCTCCTCTCTCAGTCCTTTCTTGTGGCATTTTTCTCCTCCTCATCCCTCTCTTGCTGTGGTGCTACAAGACACTGACAATATCTGCTCACTTTGCTGGAGTTTTACAACACCCCCCTTTCCTACTCTCCTGGTTTCTCCTGCCTTCAGCTAATTGATTGTTTGATAACTTATGCTGAAATATAAATGCAGAATCATGCCTGTGCCAGCATGGGCAGACAGAAGAGCACTCAAAAACATCCATTTGCATGTGAAGATGCCTGTTGGTACATGGATACTTTTGCTTTGCCCATCCAGCTGATGGAATTGTGCTTACCCCAGGCAGGGAGCAGGGCAGAGCCTGCCAGGTTTGCTGTTCTGCAGGTGTGAACTGCATTCAAGCAAAAAATTATTCCTTCACTGGTACCCTTTTGTCTTTAATCACTCATCTCTGTATCTACTGAAGAACAAGCAGAAAAGGAATAGCCACAGCCAAATCAGCTGTTGATGATTACAAGCTTTTACTATTCTGTAATTTCTAATTAAGATTGCTCAAAAAAGAGAGAAGAAAAGCCAGGGAGTTTTTTCCTCCAGTTGTTATTTTTGCTTTCAACACAACAGTGGAGCGAAAATGCTCAAAAATGCTTTCATGCTTTGAAAAACCCTGGTCAGCTACATTTTATTTGCTTTGACTTCTTTAACTATACACATCCTTATTAGACCCATATTTAATAATGTGATCACCATATTAATTTTAAAAAGAAATTAATATGAAATAAACTTCTAATAAGAAAATTTTGAAATAAATAAGCTCCAAAATTAGTTCCAAAATCATATATTTATTTAGAAATAAAAATTTTCAGGACTTATAAATGCTTCCCATCCCTGGGAGTGTTCAAGGCCAGGTTGGATGGGACTTGGAGCAATCTGGTCAAGTGGAAGGTGTCCCTGCCCATGGCAGGAACTTTAGAATTAGATGATCTTTAAGACTCTCTCCAACCAAAAGCATTTTATGATTCCAGTGCAAGCACCAGGGAGAAGTGGAATTTTGCTCATTTGCCTATAGGTTCCTTAAATGTTGAAATTTAGGAAAAAAGCCCTCCTGGTTCTCACAATCCAGTCTGAGAAATGCACTACCTTGCTGGCTTCTTTGGGAAAAGTAATCCCTTTTAAAGCTGCCTCTATTTAAGATTTAAATTTATTTTTAGTGCTTGGAGTTTTAATTTGCAATACTTCATAATTAACTTAGCTTTCTGCATGAATTAATCATTTGCAGTTATTGCTGCTGGGGAAAAATTCTTGCTACAAATAATTCTTACCATTTAAGTTGGAAGCCATACCTGGCAGCTTATGTTTTACTAATAGCAAGCAATACACTTAGCCAGCTTTTTCATCCTTTGCAGCCCTTTCCAGACTTTTTTCCCCCCTCTGTGCCCGACAGTCATGCTGCTAATTACTCTGCAGTGAGACTGGCTGGTAGTTAGTTCCACTGAATAATGCATCTCCTCTTCTCCAGGCACAGAGGGTGTGCATTGTATTTTAATCTGCAGAAATTGTGACCTGCAGAAAGTGTATGTGTGAGTGTGTATTTCTATATATAAACTACTCACTGTGGCATGTAATGTTCAGAGGAGAGAGAAAAAAAAAAGCAGAAATTTTGCTTTTAAGAGAATCACTGACCAATTAATCAATAATGCTGAACATTTATTTGGCTGAACAACTGCGTGTGTGATAACCAGGTCTGACATGCTCTGAGGGGGGAATTTTTAAAGCTGGAAAGGCTCAGGGTGGAGAAGGGGGGTGTGGGAGAAAAAAAGAGATTGAACAGCTCCTGTGTCTCTGCTAAAAAGGAGTAAAATATCACTTGTTCCCCTTTGAACAGAAACAACAACGTTAATTTTAATGTCAGAATACAGGACAGACACTTCCCCATCCACCAAGAAAGTGTGCAGGAGGTTCTTACAGATATGGGAAAGCTGTGGTGGAAGAGTAGATGAAAATATGAACATAAATAGGTGATTCTTTGTTGTGATGCTTTTGGAAGACCATACATGTATATATAGGTAATGAACAAAATCCTGGACTTGTATACATAATGGCATAGGCTATATATACGCATTAAATAATTTAACCTCATCAAAAGTAAAGTTTTTCAAGTTAGGGCAGTTATTCTAAAATGTTGTTCATACATAGTCTTGACCTAAAATAGTAGTAACAGTCTGAGATGGTGTTCCTTTAAGTTTGCTTTGTACAATTCACACTGAAAACAAATAAAAAAAAATACAATACCGTGAGGATTTTGATAAGGGTCTGAAATTTTCATTGCATTTCAAATTTAAGAAATTGTATTCTACAGCAAAATGTCTTTAAAATTTATTTTTTAAAGTATTTTGCTATGCACATTAGAAAAAAGCAATTGACAATTCTGGACTTGGAGAACTGCTTGAGTAGAAAAACATCACTTTACCCTGCTCCCTGTCTAAACCCCTGAAGAAAACACATCACCTGGGATATTTAAATGAGTTACAGCATGAAAAGGGTGTTTAGGTATAGGTGGGAAAATATTTGTCTACATATATACATGGTAGCTAAAGTAATGACAGAATAAACACCACAAATGCTTCATCAGTGGCAATGGCTTCCTGGTATGCCAGGTGTGTCCTCATCTCTTGGACTTGCCTGAGAATTTAACCTCAAGAACCAGGAGACAGGAGAGGAAGGAGAAGCAGTGCCCTTCCATCCCACACCCCACAACATCATCATTTCTCTGCTGGCTTCTTGCACCCAGAATATTCTTCATTCCTGGGAGCAAACATTGCCACGAGCTGGATGGGGCAGAGGGTTTCATGTGTCTGTCCTCATGAGCAGCCCATCACCCTGCAAGATGGCCAGGGAAGCTGTTTTTAGCATTTCCATGGCTGGCTTTGTCTGAATACTCTGGTATTATTGACCACAGGTTAGTGATGGAGAGATCTTTCATCTGACAAGAAAAAGAGGCTCTGCCAAGCACATTAAAAGCTGGAAAATGACTGGGCTAAATAACACCTTGTTGTATCTGTTCTTCCCAAGCTGCTTTTCCCTTTGGAGTGAATGCAGCCCTGAGGCCACTCTTAGCTCTGTGATCAACGGGAAGAAATGCTGGTCTCAGTTTTACAAATCTAATTATTTTCTTCAGAAATCTGTCTGAAACTAAAAAGCCTCTGACAAAAAAGTCCTTCTTATCCCTGGAGCTCAGAGGAATTCAGTCATTGCATGTGAATCGTGTTTATATTGACTGCTTACATGTCTTTTGAAACTGGTGTCTTCCAGGTGGCTCTGCAAGAAAACACAGTCCCCTCCAGGCACAAACTGTGAGCTCCTTTTATAAAGAAAAATGTTTAGCAGTAAGAATGCAGGATGAGTTTGTGTTCACAGACACATGCACATAAAGGGATGTGGGTGCCTAAGATCAGTTATTCAGGTAATGGTGCACAGCCCACTCACCCTGGGAATTCTTGTGGAGAACAACACTCATTCTTTAACACATTTTTAGTGCAGCTGGCTTTAAGAATGTTAAACCAAGTTGTAACTTTGTCTCTATAAAGGGAAAGGTAAGTGTGAATAAAATAAAATAAGGTTCATCTGCCATTTTAAAGAATTATGATGTCACAATACAGTCCCTCAAATACACAATTGTCAATGAAAGGGGCTTCAAAAAGTTGCCTTAATTAACATTTAAGTGCAAATCCCATCCATCACGAAAAGTGAATCCACTCTAAAACCCTTGAATTGCTTGCCAGACCTACATCTAAATGTATTATCCTGGAATAAACCCTGTGGAAAATTCATAATGAAAATCAAGCCCACCACCCTGAGCAGGTGTGACCTGCAGGCTGCTGGATACTGTGATTGTTTCCCATAGATTATCATTTTAGCAACACCTGGGCTGAATGTGCTGTGCTGATGCAGCAGCCTCATGGGTCCTAATGAAATAATTATGGGATAAGAGCACAAGGAAACAGTCAGAGCTTGCAAGAAAACAAACAACTGTAATGCAGGAACAAAGATACTAGATCAGCTGGGGGACAAAAAGCTTTTGTATGGCCTTATTTATACTGCTGGCATAAATGAAATCTCTTCAGACCTTTATGCAATATGTTAGATATAAGTGCAGTAAATGAGAAATGTTAACTGCCTGGTCTGGAGAAAATCACATTAGTTTTACAGGACAAGGCCTTACATGAAATATCCTGGTCTTACAGGAAAGATGGGAAGGCAGAAGAAGAGGTTTCTGCCACCCACCTACACCTGCAAGTAGGAGCAATTCCAGACAAACCTGAGGAGTCAATGGGCTTTTCTTTTGGTAGGTGATAGAGGTCAAGTTGATTGGTGAAATGTACCAAGAAATGAATATATTCAAAATAAAAATGCACAAGAGCCTCTAAAATATCTGAAGGTTAAAAATGGACATTGAACAGTTCTGAATCCTTGCAAAATACAGTTCTGAGATTGTTCTGAACAATGCAGTAGAGCCTCAGTGCAATGTGGGGTGCACGAGCTGTACCTCCCAGCCAGATGTGACTCACTCAGGATCTCCTCAGACACCCAGAACCATCCATGGACTTGCTCCCTCCCCCACTGCTAATGGGTGAAATTCAAACAAGATTTCTATTCTAGTACTCTGACAGACCTAACAGTTACCCACATGTTTATTCCCTGACTTCAAGATGTGACTTCGCAGGACTGGATCTAAAATGTCTTAGCAATAGTTATAAATATTTATTTATGAAAAAAACCCCACAACTTTTGGAACAGTTCTTTTTTTGTGTAACTTTTAATTAGAAGTTATATTTCTCTGAAATATCCGTTCTAGAGTCGATGAAGAGACAAATATTAAGTTTATATCCTACATGAACTTGTTGAATTCTTAACACAGAAAAACGTCTTTTACAATCTAAAATGACTGAGACCCTTTGCTTCAACAAACCAGTCATAATCTCTTAGATACCATCATACACAACTGGAAATGCTGCAGTAAATTTCTTCAGCCAAATTCCTTTCTAAAGATCTTAATTGATTTTTTTTCCACCAATACAGCTTGTGGTTTTACACTGGTTTCCAACGGGAGATTTTTTTTGTCCCTTGGACTGTATAATCTTCATATGAGTCTAAACACACTTGGAAAAATAGAAAGCCCTGCCTGGGAGTATAAATTGCACTGCTGTGCTTAGTCACAAATGGCTGAGCACAATGAGATTTTACAATAAACCAGAAATGTCTGTGTTTTGTTGTGTCAATAAATGTTCCAGTGATGCTCTTAAAGACAATAAATTACTGGTAATGGAACACTATCCTCAGCATGTAGAAGTCATTTTCCACTTCCAGACATTCTCAGATTAGGTTTAAATTGCTATTAGAAAATCCTAAATGTGTTTGGTTGAAGAAAATCTTTTTAAAGCCTAGAAATAATCTGGCAGTGGCTGGTTAGGGCAGAGTTAGCAAGAGTATTCCTGGGGAGAACAGTTTACACATATGGAAGGGAACTTGGCTCCAACAGATCCCCACCACTCACAGAGGGAACAATACACAGAGATTTCAGAGCCTGTAATTTTTTGCAGCTGCTCAGCTGAAAGGGAAACATGTCAGTGCTAAGGAAATCATTGTGAGTTTACAACAGGGCTGGAACTCCTGGTCTGGGCTGCCCTCGGCAGAAATGTTTCCATAATGGTTGTTCTCCAAAAGCCTTTGAGGTGGCAGAAGTAAATGATGGTCATGGGAAGCAGGGCAGGATAGAAGGAGAACAGGGAAAGGGAAGAGTCAAAAGTGAAGGAAGCAGCAGAAAACTGGTGTACAACCTTTGCTTTTTTGTGAGTAGAGCTGTTGGTTTCCCTGGGGATCCACTGAAATCCATGGTGTATTTATCAGCAGTGTTCATGTGCTGGTGGTGCCTGCAGCCCAGGCCTAAAGGTGCAAATCCTGGGGTTCTTGCACACCCTCTTTTCTTCAGCATTGGCTTTAGCAATAGAAAATCCAAGCAGGACAACCCTCCCCTATTTTTTCCTTATTAATGGCTGCAATACTAAAGCCCAGAAAAGTGTGTGTGTTTATCACTGTGACAACTGTGGACAACCTTCAAGACTGCTACACTCGTCCTGGTCCTATACTGAAAAATAAAGAGTTAACTAGAGATGCATAGCATCAAGAGGAACTTTTGTATTGACTTTCTGAGGTTTTCCAGAAAGAAATCCATGAGGGATTGAGAAGGAATTTTCAGAGGGACTAATTAGCTTCATGCTCTATGAGAAATATCACTGCTAAACTTAGACTCTGCCGGACTGCACTGCACTATCTCCCACACTAATGACCCCAAAACATGGGGCAAATTAGTCATTCCTGATCAATGCATTCAAATTCAAAATTGCATTTCCCTTAGCATAAAGCCTGCTTTATTTTATATTTTGCTTTGCTTTGTAGAACCCTGAAATGAAAGCAGAATAAATTGGTGTTGTTAATGGATATATTTCCATTAGCTATAGCAGGGTTTGCCCATAGATGTGATGTATGCCTTGTGCTATGCAAGTGAAAAATAAAGGTTATTACTTATTGTCAAAAGCCATCAAAACTGGCTGTGCTCCCTTCTGTTTTCTGCCAGTTTTTCAAGCTTTTGTGAGTCTTGTGTAGTCTTAATGTGATAGATAATTTTGTGTAGTATGTGCAGGGGTTCATGAACACAGACATGTAATGTCACACTGATGTACACACACATGTATTTATATGTAGGTGTGGATACAATATATTCATAAACTGAGCTCTGCAGTTTTGTTTTCAATACTACTAAAAAAAGCCCTATATAATGTATGCATTGCAACTTCAGTCAACATTTATATTGACTGAGCTTTTCCTGTTGTCTTCATGGACATTTTCCAAGGGTACACAGCGAGTAAAAGCATGAAGCTGTGTTAAATGCATTCAGAAAAAGAGGAAACAAATATGAGCCAGAGGGCTCCAAGCAGTGAAGAAAGTGCTGGCCATCGGTGAACTTGCTGCATATTTTCATGTGAGATTCCACTGTAAAGGCTCAAAACTTCCCTGCTGTGTTAGTGACAGCTTCCCAGGGCCACAGGAGTCCTAGATGAGCCCTCAGTGGTACAGGGGGCTAGGGGATTTCTATGGATCTCCCAGGGGAAAGCAGTTCAATAGAATACCTCTTTACACCTGCACTTTCTCAGATGCCTTCATTTTTGCCATTTTATCCAAGTAACACAACAGAGGAGCAAAGCTGGTCTGGTGTCAGATGGTTAAAAATCAGGAATTTACAGATAAAATGGCAAGGAACCTCGACTGCTGGTGTCTGGTGTGTGGAAAGGGAGGTGTGTAGGTGTGAGCAAGATGCCATCAGCCTTCCCACAGGTGAGAAAAGAGATCAGCAAAGGCCCTCCTGGAGAGGGGAGTTTGGAGCAGCTCTCAGGTGAGACTCCACTCAGCCACTGGGAGCCACTGGTCAGCACCAATCTTCCTCACAGGTCCTGGGAGGGAGAGGTTCAGGCCTTTGGTGCTGAAAAGTTAACTACAAATAACAGAGCCAGTGCTGAATCTAAAGATGCATTTGTTCAAACTGAGAAGCCATGAACTGTAAAAATTAAGCTGAAGCCAGAGCTGCATGAAGCCAGAGCCCTGACAGCATTAAAAAGGCTTAGTTTGGCAACAAGAGATTTTTTTTCTTTAATATAGCAGAATGGAACACAATGGATAAGACCATAGAAGCCATGAAATAGAAAAATATGATTTGCTGAACACTGCATTTAAAAACCTTCAGTACATCCACCTTTATCCAGGGACCAGCCCATGACAGGAGAGTATTTCTGCAAAGAGAGGGAAGGGATTCCTCTATGCATGACATCAAAGGTATTAAATTTTCACTCTATAACATTCTTGCCTTTCTGAAAAAGAAAGAGAACTTACGTAAAATCAGGATTCTGTGACATGGAGCATCTTCTTTGTCATGCAATCCTGGTTTTATGTAACTTTTTTTTTAAAGTTATGTAAAGTTTATATAGTTTATAGCTTATAAGTTATATAGTTATATACTATAGTTAATAGTATATAGTTTATATATAGTTTAAAGTTATATAAAGTTTTGTATAGCTTTATACCATTTTTCCTTCCATTTTCCTGTGTAAACAAAGCCAATCACACACAAAATATTTGGGGACAGCTTTTCCACAGCCATAAATCCTTCTAGCTCCTCTGCTTTACACGGCAGCTCACCACAACTGGAGTTTTGATCCAGGGCAGGTTAGCTAATCCTTGCGAAGTTTAAACATTCTAGGGGAGGGAGGTTCCACAGTTAGATATTCAGATCTGACAGAGGTTTAGCATCCTACATGTGAGATTTGAGTGGAGGTGCCCACCCTGCAGGTGTTGGGTGGAGGGGCTCGACCTGCACCCGCCGTGTGACGCTGCCTGGGCTCTCTATTCGATTAAACATTTCCAGGCACCAGATTTTCCCTGCAGGAAGAGTCAGTCATTGTCAATATTTATAAAGCCTGATGAGACTTCCTCACCCCAGGGTGAAAAGTGTTTCATCATTATGAGTTTCCAGCTCTTCAGTGACATTTGATGAAATCATATTAAAGGTAATTATATTTGAGGGGTGCACGTCTAAGTTTTAATGAGCCTTTATTGTTATTCATTATCTGATTTCTTCATTTTCATTTTCCAAAGGTTTGTTTGCTTCATTCAGCTAAATTAAGGGAGAACCATGTTCATAGCCTCTTCCCTCCAACTTTCAGGTCCTTCACTGTGTTTTATGACTCTGTGCTGGTGAATATTTGCACGCAATTTGTTGATTTTTAGCTTCTAGGGACTCCCATTATATGTGAGAAGCTATGGACAAGAATGGCTTTGTGCCTAATAAACAGTCCCAGGTTTACAGGCTACGATTTTTTGGTTTTTATTAAAGGAAATTCTTACATCAAGAAAGCAGGTTTTGAGTTTTCAGAAATTACTGAAGTTAGTGGGATGAAATCCAGGCATTACAGATGCTTCACACAAGAATTATATGCAGATTTAAAGCAGAAATCCCATTTTGACCACATATTCTGGATTGAAAGGGAAATGGACTGAGCATCACACTGGCTTGTACTAAAGATGAATATCTTCTCTGGCTTAATTCATTATTTAAAGCCCTGACATGGGAAAAAGGCTCTGGATTTTAACAGGAGAGCATATCTTCATTCAGTTTTTCCTTCTCTTTCTTTGTCTTTTCCATGAGGAATCCAGGTAAGATATATCCACTGAAAGCTGCAAATTATACCCATAACCATAATTATAATTATAATTAACTATCTAGATTGCCTGCAGTAAAGAAGGTGAAGAAGGGATGCCAGTTGACTTCTGTGTGATGATGTGCTTTCCAATAACTTTTCCTGATTTCTGATTAAAAATCCTTTTTCAGGGGAAATTAAGTATGCTTTTGAAATTCTACACTGTGAACAATCACCACAAGGAAAAGCTTCTGGTAAGAAATATGAAGCACCAAAATATTAATGACCTTTTTCACCTCCTGAACAGTTTTTCAACATTGCATATATGTAACTGATTAATTTTATGAAATAAATATTTTTAATTTTCTAAATTAAATAATGATTTTTAAAATGTAAAACCTTTTTCCTGTTTTTACTTAGATTGTCATGAAAGTATATAGTAGCAGATCCCTCATAACTTTAAGATACATGCGAACCAAGGATCTGAGGATCAAGCCCCTGTAATCATCAGGCATTCTGGAAATTCAAAATTCAAATCTTGATATTTCTAAATAGCCTTTTTTTTTTTTTTTTAAATAAGCTGGACATCTGAATTCTGGGCTGTTTGCAGTCTCAGTTTGAATCAAATTGTATCTTGAGCACCTCTAGAATTTCACTTGCAATTAAATACTATGCTTTTCTTTCCATATGATTTCTCTTTGTCAAAAATAATCAGGTACTCCCACTTCTTTGCAAAAAACTTACTTCTGATGTAGCTCTACTTAGAGCCTGCATCTACATGAAAGGAGATTTCAATAGGCTGCCTCCATTGCCTCTATTTTCAAATCACAATATTTGCACAGTCTGTCTCTTCACAAGAATAAATAAAAGAGAGAAAGCAAAGCAATAAAAGGAAATTTCGAGGATAAAAGAAATAATTTGCAATCCTACTGAAGGCAAAGCATCGTGCTACATCTTTGTTTTTCAGATAACCCAAACCAACTTCAAAGTTAGACTCTAAAGGCAGGATCAATATCCATAGCAACTAATTGCATTTACTGCACCTGCTGGAAAGTGCAGTGGCTGTGTCCACGAATACCAGAGTAACCAGGCTGCTACAAATAACAGAGAGCCTGGCTGAAGGTGTGCCCTGGGGCACCTCTCTGCCAGCTTCAGGATACTCCCCTGCTGATGCTCAGACTTGTTATGTTTTTAATAAACATGTTGCCCTTCCTCTTCTGCTGTTCTTGACACCAAAAACGTTCTCCAAAGAAGAATTAAAGAAACTCTGTCATCCTCCCTCAGCCCATGAGTATAAAAATCCTGGCACAGGTGGCACGTAGAAATTGCTGCCTGTTTGACCCTAGGCAGTGCCACTTCCCCCTTGTACTCCTGCATGCAGCCCTCCCTGTGCTGTTTGGAGTAATTAGATGTTGCCAGGGCAGGAATTGCCTTTCCATTATTTAGTTATGCAGTGCATAACATAAAGGACTTCCAGTCCTGGGCTGGGACTGCACAACAGAGCCAACACATCAACAGGGGTTCATCAGTGCTCTGTGCAGCACCCCTCCATCAGGCAGCCCCGAGCTGAGCAGTTTGGTACATTGCAGCTGAGCATGACCACCTAAGCACAAACAGCACTGCCACCAACCACTCAGCAGGGCTGCCTTTGAAATGTTTACAAAAGCAGAACAATATCCTGGAGCTGGAACTGCTCCTCGTGGGTATTGCACAAGCAGAACACTCCTTCTTGGTGGTTATCAAATATTGTAATCCAGCTGAATTTCTTTGTGAGACAATAATCCATTCAGTGTGAAAGGCTGATAATATTAGAAGCCCTTTTGTGTGTGGTTAGTCCCATTTGATTGCACAGATAACATGTTTCTGTTTCTATCTGTCAGTTTTCTATACACAACTTGTAGAGTCAGAAAGAGAGCAGGGTCTGAAATATATAGCAAAGATCATTAAACAGCAAAAAGACATCTTTTAAATGTTAATGTTTCCTTTCTGGATCCTGTAAGCCTTGCCAAAAACTGCCTATGGATATATGATCTTATTTAAAACACGCTGCTTTTGTGATAGGTGCTTCAAAGGTAACTCTATGAAACAGATCTTGTTCTTTTTAAAATTTGTTTCTCCCCAAAAAAATTAGTTGAAAAATGTTACTTAATATTCACCAAAATAATTTGCTTGCTCTGACATAACCCTTGAGCCTTTTGTTACGGCTTTCCAGCCAGTCTTTTCTAATAAGAGAAGCAGTATTCATTGGGCAGACAGCAAAATGAATGTTTGGGCTCATTTTCTGTCCATGTACAGTGCCCCTCTCCCTCCGTGTGCGAGCAGCCCTTGTGGTTTGTCCTGCTCTTACCTGACAACAACCACAGCCCGGGAAAGCAGGGCTGCTGCAGCCCCAAGTCACAGCCACGGCTTGCACAAACGTGAATGAGAACACTGACGAAGCCCAGAGTAATAAATCCGTGTTGGGAAGATGGGTTCGGGTCGGTTCCCAGCCCTCTGCGCAGCCCTGGATCTGCAGAGCAGCCCGAGGGGCTCAGCGCTGATGCTGCCCCGGTCCCTCTCAGAGCCCCGGTTGTAAATCCATGCTGCTCCATGCTGCACTGATTTCTGCCCGGATTTCTGTCTGAAATGATGTGGGAATTGCCCTGGAGGAGGCGGGGGGAGCGGGAAGATGGCAGAGAGAGAGGACAGGGGAAGGGCACGGTGGTTGCTGTATCTGCTCTGCATCCCCAGCCCCTGCCCTGTGCTCTCCTCCTAAAGCAAACACGGAGAAACCCGAGCAAAAGGGGACAGCAGAAGGGGCAGCACGGGGCCACCAGCAGCGATCCACACCCATTCTCCCTCCTCCTCTCAGGAAGGTAGCCCAAGGTCACACAGTCCCCTCCATGGCCCGGGAATGACACTTGGGAGCATGTCACCACTGGTCAGCATCTCCTTTCCCTTCGCAGTTCCCTCAGCGGTGCCCGATGTGCTGGTTGCCATTGCTGGCAGCCATTCTCCTTCCCTGAGCATTGTATTTCCTCCTGCATTCAGGGCAGGGAAAGTTCAGCATCCAGGCAGCATTCAGGGGGGTGGTAAGGTCGGTGTTATTCTGGGGTGGGGCTGTGGTGCAGGAGCTGACATTTGGTGTGTTTGCATCAGACCTGCCTTGTGCAGTTACAATCAGCCATGCCAGCAGGACCACGGGCTGGAATGGTCCAAATCCCATGGCCTCTGCCACTGGAACTTAAATTCCACTAAAAATAACAGTAAGAGAAACTGGAGACATTTAAGCAGAAGTCTGGGCCGAGTATAAGCAAGGATGGAAGAGAACAAATAAAAGATTATCTGTCCTTTGAAACACCCCATCTTCCTGCCAATTCAAATATTGACTGGCTGCAGAATAGGAAAAAATCACTGCTTGCAGTGGGATGGAAATGGCAGAGTTTGCTTCAGAGATAACTCAGGAAGCAAAAATTATGTTTGGAGGCTTCCAACAAAGACCAGGGCTCCAAAGCAGGAGAAAAGGCACTGTGTGCCTTGAGGGGGATATCTCAGGGATGATTTTTTGGTCTGAAATCTTGAGTGGAGACATAAATTTCACATCCAGGGTGCATTATGGCATTTAGTATTCATAGATTAGAATATCCTCTGTTGGAAAGGACTCACAAGGATCACCAAGTCCAGCTCCTGGCACTGCTCAGTGGTGACACCAGCTTTAAAGAGTGGTTGTGAAAACCTCCTCCTTGCTGGTTGTTTCCATGGACATGGTGGGAAACGCAGGGGGAACTGATCTGCCTGAAGAGAAAACTTGTGCATTCAGGGTATCCTTCAACCAGATCCATTTTCTTTCTCTGTTTCTGACTCTAAAATTGTAACAAACACCTTCCCACTGAGTTCCTGAAGTGATTACCCATCTCACACCACCAGCTGTACATGGGGTGTGCTTGGTGATATGACTTTAGAGAGCTCCCTAGTCTTCCAACACACCCTGAAGTCAGCATTGTTCTGGCTGTGTTAGGGTTTGGTTTGACCATTATTTTAATTGTAGTGTGATGGATGGTGGTTTGGTTTGACTTTTTAAAATTTTGTGTGTGTATCCAGTGATTTTTTTGTCAGTAAAAGACAACAGACTTCAAAATAAGTCTTTCTGTCTGAGATATTCATTTTTCTAATGCTAGAAAGGCCTGTAGAGATCAATTATGGGAACAAAGAATTAGAATCTAGCTCCTCCTCTGGTATTAATTAAATCTTTTATCCTATGGTGAGCAAACAGCACATTAGGCTTTGCCACAGTCCTCAAAGGTATTATTACCACACTTCAACGGATGAGGGCAAATAAAGCCAAGGGACGCTGTCATTTCCTTTAGGTCATTTTTCCAAATTGATGCAAAATAAAAACCAGAGCATAAAATGCCCTGTTCTACATCAGTTTCTCTTTCCATCAGCCAGTGCTTCCCCCACTGGCACGCAGAGCAATGTGGGCAGTGCTTTTACCCTTCCTGGCCCTCCTTGCACATCAACAAGGATTGCAAAGGTCTCTGTTTTCACTGCCTGCCTCCCACATGGGTTTGGGTGGGCCTGGCTTAGGAACTGACACTTTGTCACCTCCTCTGTGCCTGCTTTGGGCAGTGATCTCCAGGTTCCACTGCAGGAAACTCTTTTCACCTCCTGAGGAACAGGAAAGGAATTGGAGAGAGGCAGAGGGAACAGCAGCACTGCAGACCCAGCTGCTGGTTCTGGCTCTGGCCCTGAGCTGCTGTGCAGCTCTAAATCTTCTGTGCCTCTCTTTGCCCATTCATATGGCCATGATTAAGAAATTTGAGATTTTTCAATACTTCCTATAATTTTTTCTCTCTGAAAGGAATGTTAAAATAAGAGCTGAACAAGAAGCATCTTAAAATTGATGCTCTTTCTGTGACAATAAATGTAGGGCATCACATCAAATTATCTTTGTGGCCCCTTTTCGCTTTAAACCCAATAACAGATTGACTATTCTGTGTAAAGTATTTTGTTATTCTTTCCTTCTTGAACTTCATTCATATGTTCCTCCTCTTAAAGTCCCTAATTAACAATCCCACTGTTCCTAACGTTGCACAGAATTTTCTAAGGCGTTCTCCGGTTACCGAGGCAGAGGAACGCTAAAGAACAAACGGGAAGATGCGACTCCATCTCAGCCGTGCCATCTGCTGGCGCTGGGCCTCCCGCAGGAACGAGGTCTGCTTGCACCATCTAGTGGCTTCAGGTGACCGAGCCAAAGGGATTTTCTATTCCCGGCACACATCCCCAACAAGCCTGAGTAATAAAAATAAGGATCAGGGGTTTGCAATTTCAGGGAACTCTAAGTGAACACATGAAATGCAAAAAGCATACTTACCTCCAGGAATAAAATGAGAATTTTCTCTTAATCGGGTCTTTCCCCCCGCTACATACACTAATTTTATTTACCATTACCACCATTCAAAGCACAGAAAAGCAGGATCCTTAAGAAAGAAAATAAGGAAGGAAGTTCTTCCACAGTAATACGAAAGAAGGCATCTGTCCAGTCTCCCTGCCAGGATCGATATTCTGAAGGTCAGACTGTGATCATTATCACACATCCTTCCTTTTGCAGCTGCTTAAGGACAGATTTGCTTTCCTCCAGAGAGAAGTAGAGCTGTGAAAGCAAAGCTACAGAGAGAGTGTCTCATCACTCTTATTGAGTGAATGGAAAGAAAGGCATCTGCAAAGACTTCAGAAGTACAACTGGAAGGACAGGAGCTGCATTATTCAGGGATGGAGTCACACTAAAGGTTTTCCATTGAAGAAAATGAGAGTTTTGCAATAGTTGTCAGTCTCTGAGTGTGGCACTTACCTGAACCAAGCAAACAGCACCTTGTTCTCTCACCATGGAGATCCATGGTCATGCCAGAGGATGGAAAGCCTCCAGGAAGAGAGAGGCACCTGGCTGTGAAGCTCCAGGTTATGTTTAATGGATGCCTAAGGACTTCTCCAAATACAAATGATTCATTCCTCAAAGCAGCATAATATACATAGAAAGTAGAACACATCCACTATGAAACACATGACCTGCTAAACCACCTGCACAGAATTCTTTGTAAATCGTATTCTTCACTCAGAATAGCCTTTGAGTCATGTTTGAACAGAAGCACACCATGACTTGGAAAGCTTTTCTAGGAATTTAAGCACTTGCTACTTGCCATAAAGTTTTGTTTTTAGGGTCCTCCTGAAGAGTGCCCTACAGGTTGCAGAGGAATCTATTTGGTTTAACAGGCTCTGGGGCTTTAAGAGAATGTGAGCTTGACTGGACAAATTTTTATGCATATTGCTTTCCTCTTGTAAACACAAATTTAATGTCCCTTCACTCATGTGTTCTCTGGGACTGAAAGTTAAATTTATAAAGGCAAATAGTCCAGAGAGGTTACCCCTATTTTAATCTTGCAGGAAGGAGCAGGGATGTATTCTCCAGACTGCAGGGACCCAGAGCCCTCTCTGTAGAGCTAAAGGGATGAAAGGAGGGTCCTTGCTTTGCTGTCTCCAGAGAGGCATATAGACCTGCAGAAGTGAAAGGAGGGACATCCAGGAGTTCATGTCCCTCCCAGGTTTGACAGTTATAACCTGTCAGACCATTGCTCAGCTCTCTCTCACACATTATAATCTGCTTTGCTTTGATTTTCTTCCTTTTTCATTAAATAATGTTGTTTCAAGCCCTTCTTTCTACAAAGCTCTCTTCCAGCTAAGCATCTTTCTGTACAATTTTGAGAAATATTTCAGGGAGTGAGCCAGGAGGGCTCTGAATTGAAATATCTCCTCTAAGGGTCTATTAGTGTCTCAGTCTCTTCTCAGCAAGTGTGGTTGCTTTTCTGACTGATCTCTTTTCTGCACCTGTTTCATCTTGCTCCTGAGGCAACTCTTGCCTGTGAAGAATTGATGCTCATGGACCCCTGAGTGCAGATTCTTTTACTATAAATCACTTAATCTGGGCAATATAATAATATGACTATAAACATTCCTATGCATGTACTTCTCTGACACAGATGCCTTCTAGTCCAGTCTCATAAAATGTGATGATGATTTGAAGTTTTGCAAGTTTATAACTTTTTTTTCCCCACTCTGGAGAGGGGAAAAGTGATTTCCTCGATCTGTGCTTGTCAAATTATTGCTCTGCTGGGTTTCACCACTTTTCCAGCTTTCCAGGCAGCTTCAAGCACCTTGAATGAGAGCTATCCATCATCATGAAAATGAAATTAATGTCTGAAGGCTGACAGGCTCGTGTTTCCTCAGTATTCAGAGTTATCCAAGAGATTAATGTAGAGAGATATTTATAAAGATATTTATGGATACTAACACCCAAAGCCAGTGCATTGGTCAGGCATTCACTGATTGATTGGCCAGGCCAAGTGTCCCTGAGCTGGACCACGGCTGCTGGGGTGAAGTGGCACAGCTGGAGCAGGACAGATGGGCAATGCAGACACTTCCTGAAATGTGGAAGTGTCATGAAATTTCATGGTGTTGCAGGAGGCTTCTGCATTCACGGCTCCTATTTCACTGAGTTCCTTCTTTTTTGAAATACACCCCAGCTGCTCCACAGATCTACTCAATCACCCAGTGACACATATTTGTGCATGTGCCATAAGGAGTTTCTCTTTCTTGCTCAGCCAGGACGGGCAGGAAGTGATAAGGGCTGCTTTAGTTACTGAGATGCACTCTGCAGCAGGCATGCAGCTCGAAACTCTCAGATAAATGGGGATTTAAAGTCCTTATCTAAGATGCTCCAAGGAACCGCCATAATAAAGATCATAAACTCCAGAAATAATAATTATTAACAGAATTCAAGGAGCCTGACCTCAATCCCATGTTGGGTTTATAATTTCATTATTTTTTCTGACTTTGACAGTGCTGCTTCCCTCTGAAACTGCTGGAAGTGTAATCAGAGTCAGGGACCAAATCTTTTGGTCTCCTTATTTACAACTGAGCTGCTCTGAAGGGTTGTATAGCCCCATAGTGATGTTATTCAGACTAAAAAGCAGGTGAGATTTTTAGATCAAAGCAGCATTTGCCAAAGTCAGCTGCTTCAAATCCTTCTGTGTGAAGTGGCAGGCTGGAGAATTTTACAGGAACACACTCCCTAATGGTTTTTATGATACCTTTTTCCAAACATTGAAATGCTGAGAACAGTTTCTAGCATGGTTTCCCGCTCTCTTCAGTAAAAGCTATAATTGAACAAATAAAATACCTGACTTTCAAAACACTGGACTTCAATTAAGCTCAAGTCAAAGTGTTTATTGGAACATCATCCCTAAAATCTATTTTAAAGTCACCTGGAGACTGAGTTTAATGACTACTTTGGTTGCTGTGTTTATAGTGTTGTTGTTATTGATGCTGCTGCTTCCCCTTTAATGGAAAACAAGGCCAAGAGAGGGAATATATCCATGCTTCTCTAAGGAAGAAGCAAATCTCTGACCCATGGAGGGTGAGCCTTGTCCCAGAGAACATGTCACACCCAGGCTCTTCCTGAGGATGCAGGGACATGCTGGGCCATTGATGGGAACTCTGAGACAGGGAGCTCAGTTCAAAGCCAATGGCAAACATAGCCACAAAAACAAATCAACAACCACATGGCTGCTTAATGTAGGTGTAAGACACATCTTAATGTTTGTCTGGCTTTGATCAAGAAGAACTTGGATTTTTGAGAAATTTCCTTTTCTCCAGAGTCTGTAACCATGTCTTGATTTCAGGTCAGTGCTGCTGACCTGGAAAAATATCTAGTCCTTTCAAGAGGAAAAAGAAGACAAATAATCAGTAATTTAGGCAGTTTTTTGTAGGAAAAAACCTTCCCATGCGAGGGCAGTTTAGGCATGAAATGATCAAAGTGATTAATGGCAAAAGATATTCTATTTGTCATTTCTCTCCAAATCTGATTTTCTAAAGCACTGTAAGCTTTGCCATGGATATCAAGAAGATCAGAATTCAGCCCTCTCCTTCTTAAATACCATTTATAAGTGGCTTTTTTAGAAGGCAAACACATGTACCTATGCCAATACTTAATCTCTTTGAGGACAAAATGTGTTCATTTCCTTGGCAGAGAAAATTGCTGTAAAAACCATTTCTTGCAGGAGAGATAGAAAAGAGGTGCTGTTGGCTGTCAGATGTTAGTCCAAGCATTTACTATTTAGAGACCCATTCAGAAAATCAGACTTCTTAGTGCAGCAAATTATGTGCTGCTCTTGAACACCAAGGCAAATTCATGAGCCTCCATTTGCTCTCTTATTTCCTCTTCCCAGGAAGTACAAGGCTGTCTTGTCACAAGGCTATTTAAACTGTTTGAGAAACACTTTTTTGTCAAGAATGCCATATATTGCTTTGTCTGAAGTAGATCATACCATTGTTTGGTGTTCTCCTGGGAGATGTGGAAAAGCTTGGAATGAGCCTTGGGGAAAGCCAGCCCTCTTTCATCAGCAGTGTGACCTGACATGTCTCTGTGTCAGAAGTTACAGTGACAGCACGGGAGGATCACAAAGAGCTTTATCTTTCGAGTCCTTCCCTTCTTACTGACATGAATGGCTCAATTCACAGAGTTATTCAAAGGTGGAAATGTTAAAGCCTTTCCAAAAGCCCTCTTCACCATCAACATTTTGTGCTTCAGCCAAAAACACACCCTACACTCAGATTTGCTTTGAAGACACTTGCAGCTTTTGCCTGGCAAGTGTATTTGGAGCATCCATTAAGCATCAGTGAAATCCAGGCAGTCAGTGCTCTCCTGAGAGTTTGGATGGTTGTGTGAGAGATAAACAGCCTAAAATCATGTGCATTATCAAGCTGGTGAGCAGGTTTAATACATGACTGAATTCCCCAAACTCCCGAATTCCTTTGGCAGCAACATTTCCGATTACTTTCCACAAGAAAAGTATAAAGTGGGGAAAATATTAGAAAGTGAGTGTCTTGTACCCACAGTGAGAACCCCAGCCTCCAGCTCTGGTACTGCTTCTCAGTCTTTTTGCCACGTGTGACAGAAGGCAGCAAACGGGTGGCTCTCCCCTGTCACTCTGATTTTTTAAGTTTTTCTAAACCTTCTGATGTTTAGATTCTTGTAACGAACTTTCTCACGCACTTTATGTAAATAACTTCTTGTTTTGCATTCTTTTATGGAGGAGGAGAAGTTTGATGGACTGTTGGTTTGTCCAGTGTCATTGGAGAGGTGGCACTTTCACCCTCCAATCCACTGTCACTTCTGGAAATCTATAAATGTTGGTGTCAGAAATTTAAAAGTCCCTTTTTACCTGGAAAAAGCAGCGTGTATGCATCGTGTTATTTAGTGTCCTGTAGTGACGCTCCCCCGCAGGGCACAGATCAGAGAGCACGATGACAGTCTGCAGTGCACACAGATCAAGGAGCTTCCTTCCAGCAGCACATCAAGTACACTGGCAGTTTTATCTGCTGGTTTTGTGGTGTTCTCTCACTCAGTTTTCCTGTTCACACAGCAGTTTGTGGAAGCAGATAATGTAATGAATCATTGTTGGTGGCATCGTTACCCTGATTTCTCAGCAGTAGATGCTTAACATAGAAATTCATTTTTCACTGTCGAATTTCTACTCTTTTCTTCTTGCTTTCCTTTCTCTTCTTGCCCATTGATTTTCTTTTCCTCTGGACTTTGGTGCATCCTGAAAATGCACAGACAAGTTTTATGCACAAGACCAGTGTTGGAAGGATTCTGTCTCCAGCCAAACAGAGAGCTTGATCAGTTTGAAAAAGCCTGAACTAACCTCAAAAGAGCTACATTTTATCTACACAGAAACTGAATTTTTAACTCAAAGAAAAAAAAAAGAGAAGAAGAAAGCTCAGATTCACATGCAAACCCATAAGCACACAAGCCAACTAACATTTGTTCAAGCACTTCCTAAAACTCTCTAATGAAAACCACGTGCAGACAATCAGTTATTGGCACGTACAAGCAATACATTCATGGACTTCATTGCTCATGAAGGTTTGCACTTCGACCTCAGGCTGCTATCCTAAAAATATTGGCTTCATATATGAGAGATCTGCTGTCTTCATGTAGCTATGATTTGCTATATGAGTGATAGAGAAAATTCCTCATATTTCTGCTGCTATCTGTGCCTGTGTACTTTAACAGAGACAATTGAAATTTATCCTGAGCAACTTCATCTCCCTTGCTCTGTGTGTAAATGCAGGCTGCCATGTCAGATGGCTTGAAAAATATTTTTTCTACTTATAAGTGATGCATAAGGTGAGGAAGAAATGGAAATATAGCCTAAATATTTAAAGCTGGTCTTAGAATGCAGCATGTCCTGGCAGAATATGCTGAATACAGCCTGTGGAGTTCCTTAGTAATAGAAATAATAACAACAACAACAAAAAATTGTTGTTACTTATATAGAAGGATAATAAATTTTCAAAGAGCGTTTCATTTATGAGAGCCAGGTTAAATGACAAGACCCATCCCTCTGGGTTCACAAAACTCTCACATTGCATGCAAGAGCCACACATGCTCCATTTGATGCTCCCTGTGGTCTGGAAATTAGGATCACAAGGTATGCTGGGAACCTGGGAGCAAAGAGGACTGCAGGGACTGCTCCCAGCTGGAGTCCCAGCCTTGCCTCTGCTGAGCCTGCCACCACACATGCAATTAGCATTCATTATATGGCAGTGTTTTTATGATGTGGGTGCATCTCCACCTGGAACAAGTTGAAAAAGCATAAAAGCCATCAAAGTGTTATCAGATGTTATCAACATTGAGCCCACTAAAATCTGGACTACATCTGAACCACTGGTACACAGATGACAAGTCCTACATCCCTTTAAGAATTTCCTGAGTCCTCAGACGTACTGCTCGTGCAAAAGATGCCTGTGAACAAAATGGCATTCTTTGAACGACAAAGCAGAGGATGAGAGGAATGTTTCTGATGGTTTCATTGGTGGCTTTTCAGCCCAGACCCTGTACCTTCTTTCTGACCCTGCTTTATCTCTCAGGAGGATTCCTTGCACAGACATGCTGCCGTGCTGTGCCTGCTGGTGGTGAGACCTGTGCTGGACCCATCACCCATAACCACTGTGCTGGTTTAAGAAGGGCTCAACAACCAAGCTGGCTGCACAAACCTTCCCAAGCCAGAGGAACCAGCCCCCACGGTATTTTCAGTCTCAAGAATCTCTTCACCACATTTATGTCTACACAGAAAATGGCTTTTTCCTCCGCTGCTGCTGTCATTTTCTCCTTCTAACCCTTCTGCCCAAAGACTATTTTCCACTCCTTCCACTCATTCCCATGGTTTCCCTGTGATTCCCACACCAGGGATACCCTGCCCTCTGCTCCTAAGTGCTCGTGACAGCTGCCATCTTGGCCCAATCAAGGGTGATTGATCCAGCATCCTTCAGCATCAAGTGCATTTGATCTGTAAAGCTCTCCAGCTGGGGCTGTAATAACTCATATCCGCTGTGGGTTACACATCAAGCAGCTCTTTCCCCATCAGTCACGTCTTTCCTGATAGAAGAGTTCTTCAATGAAGCCCCTCACATCTAATCCACCATCTCATGCAGATCCTGATGGGGAAAATTTATGAAAAGCAATATTTTGTACTGCTTTGAAGCAAACAAAGCTGATCTCCATGTCAATTTTGTTGAATAAAAACTTCTGTGGGCAGAGACTGTAAATTCTTCCAGGATTTAGTCCGTGATAAGAACAGTCAAATCATAAATATTTATGCACTAAATGAGCCATTACTCACTACTTTGTTTCATTTTCATTAGCTCTGTGACTATATTATATAGTCTGTGACTGTATTATATATTTACTGTATTTACATTCAGATCCTGCTCTGCAGTGTGAACTGCTGCTGTCACTGTCAGCCCAAGGCTGCTGCACACTGCTCTGCCATCTGGAAACTGGCTCCCAGCTCTGCAGTAAGAGAATCAGGCCCAGATATTCCTGTTTGTGTGGGACCACTGTTTCAGTGCACCTGAACAGAAGACAGAAATACATTTTTATACCTGACAGTGCAATATGTGTCCAAATCTCCACTCTCCTCATGACACAAGTCAAATGATCACATTACTTTTACTGCAGGCTGGTTGTGTGGTGTTGCCTAAATCAAAATTTTTGGTGATATGTTTTGCACAATCTGACTGGACTGGTTTGTCTACCTGGCACACAAATATGTAACTAGATATCTATTCAGGCATTAGATTTGCTGAGTGGCTTTTTAGCTCTATAGCAATATGTTTCTGTGAGTTACAGGCATGGAAATCAGGCCAGAACAGGATGGACAGAATACTTCCTGTCTCTGAGGGATAGCAGGTTGCAAAGGAAGAAAACAAGAACAGCAAAATCTGTAGAAAGGGTTCTCCTCATCTCCTATTTTGGACTCAGTGATTATCAAGCCAGAATTGTTACCTTTGGATTTAATTGATTTTAATATTTTTCTTTCATGGTTTTGTCCCATCTCTCATTGATCTAATGGGAACTTTTAATTGCCACATCCTCCCATGACAAGGAATAGCTACAGCTTAATTATATCTTGTGTGAAGCACCATTTTTTCTTCTCTCTGTTTCTTTTCTTAAGCCTGTCACATGTGGGATTCATTTGTCAGCCCCAGCTCTCACAATGAGAGATGTTTGAAAATCATTCCACCATTCCTTGTTTCCCTTCTCTGAGCCCCTGTAATGTTACACATCTCTCCATCAGTCTCTCACTTCTTTCCAGACTAGAGAGCTCTTGTACATGTCCTGTATGGAAGTTGTTCTCTATCTTTGTTCATCCTTTACCCTGGCCTATAAACTTTTTTCCAAATTTACATATCCTTTGGGAGGTGGAGGACCAGAGCTGTGCACAATATTCAACAGTCAGGTGCATTATCGGTTTATAGAGGGTAATGGTTATGTGATTTGTTCCCTCCCCTACAAAATCAATTTTCATCCCCCTTAACTGACAGGTTCTATAGGAAAGAAAGCTGTTTACTGCCATCCCTTGGCCATAACTAGAATGATTTGGTGCAGATTCTCTATTGTAAATCCAGCCAAAATTCCCTAAATTCATAAAGTAAATGGGAAGGTATTGAGACACTGTGCCAATGAAAAATGTATAGGGCATAAACTCAGGATTAACTGCTCTCCTTAAATGAGATCCTACTGATATGACAGAAACAAATTAAATTACATACAGACCAGTTATTAAGAATGTTGACAGGTTTAGAATATCACAAGGAAAACCTTGAGGGGCAGGAAGTGCAGTTATCTGATCCATGCAAGTCCTTTCATTGATTTCTGAGAACTTTGACATGGTACCAAAGCTCTACACTGATTTTAATCTGAAGACACAAAATTAAGTAATATGGGAATAGTGATATGAATGAAGGGACTTTCTACATAAAGCCAAAATCACAGCAAACATGACAGAGTTAACTGAAGTTTCTTCCAGCTTCTGTAGTTTTTATTTTTATTCTTATAAAACACTTTTCTATTTACTATCAGTCATTATATATCTTGCATATCATCAATGCTTAATTGCATCTAATTATTAATAAGGATTGAATACATATTGCCACATACATGGAGTGCAACAGACAAGATGGCATGTAAATATTCTGAAAATCTCAGCTCCAACTGGTAAATTTGCTAATGGAGAATATTTTACATTCTGTCACAATCAAGCATTCTTTATTATCTAGAGATTTCACACTTAGTGGGCATGCATATCACCAAAAGTTAAACGTGGTTAATTACAAGTTAGTGATTTCTTTTATATGAATTATATATTTTATTCTAAATTATTGGTTTTAATGAGAAGCTATTATTGACAATTCAAATCATTAATAATATAAGCAAAATCTTGAAGAAACAATAATATTCTCATCTTAATGTGCTCCACAATTGTATAATTACAGGATGCTCCCCACATCCCAGGGAAACAGGTGGGCTTTTCCTTCTGCAGGTGGCTCAGGAAGCTCCCAGAAGTGGAGCAGCCTGTGCAGAGTGAGATGGGGTGAGGAGTGGGGATCTCTGGGGTCGGTGTTCAGCACCTGCTCCTGTGACAGCAGCGACATGGAGCAGCACTCCAGGGCTGCAGCCACTCCAGGATTGCTGTGTGCCTTCCCCAGACACCACCAGGGAGCAGAACTTGCCCTGAGCACCTCGGGAGCTGGACACTGTGGGACACACATTGACTCCAGCACAGACACCATGAGTCATGATGGAGCAGGAGTGCTTCCAGCCCTGAACAGATGAGCAATTCTCTGACTGGTTTCTGGACAGGTGACAGAGATGGGAAAATGTGGTGTCCTTCCTTTGCATGGAACATTTCCCTGAGCTGTGCCAGGTGTGGTGTTTGCCATACACAGCAGCTGGGACCACACCTCTCCTCCCCAGCTCTCTCTGATGACGAGTAGATGGCAGCAGCAGGGTGTCACAGCTCAGGACAGACAGACACAGCCAAGCTGGCTGCAGAGATGACGAGCAGATGGCATCAGCAGGGTGTCACAGCTCAGGACAGACAGACACAGCCAAGCTGGCTGCAGAGAAAGTGGCAGGACAGGACGTTCCAGGAGATCTGGGTCTTGCTTGGACAAGTACTGAAAACAAAACACCTGAATTTGCTTGCAGTGGGAGAGGGGACAGCAAGGCTGCAGAAAGCCAAAGCCTTGTAAAATATGTCAGGGAGAACTGGCAGGGAGAGCCTTCAGCATCTTCATCATGAGGCATCTGTGATTATTTAGGAGAAGGGACCCCTTTGGAAAGTACTCCCTGGAGATGCCTTCACCAGGTGCCTCCAGAAGTGTTCAGCCATTTCACAGTCATTTCTCAAAGGAAATCAGATTAAAATATGGCACCTGCCAGCCCAAGGCAGAAATGCACAGAAACAATTTCATCTCATTGCAGTGGCCAGTGCTGACAAGTAAAGGACAAATGACTGCTCTTATTTTGGATATATCTTCTTTGATGGCATATTTTTCTCTGCACAAAATGAAATCACCTTTTTATACAGAACAATTAAGCGGTCTTGGACCAGTTTAAAAACAATGAAGACAATTTCCATGCCAATTATAATGTAGAGGGAAAAAAACAAGAAAAACTTGGGATGTTCTAGTTTTGTATCTCCAAATCCAATAGTGGTCAAAGTGATAAAGCAGAAATAAAAGGCTTCCTGAAAATCCATATTTTTTTCCCAGTTTGGAAGAATAGCAGCAGCACAGGAGATGTACACAAAGATAACGAGCACCATCAATACAATGGGCACATCTAATTTTTCTAACTCTTTCCCTATTTTATCAAAATTCTCAATTACTCTGGACACTGTCTTTTCCCTGGCTAGTTCAGGACATGAACTCCATCTCTCCATGCTTTTATTTCTTGCTGGTTGTAAGTTTTCATTCTCCCTGGCAATCAACATTTCAAAAAGTTCCACGTTGCGATATTTGACTGGTTTCACACCTGACTGACTTCTCAGCACTTCCATAATGGTCAGGGGCTCGTTGATGACTATTTTAGACTGTGCCCTGGATTTCAGTTCATTCCTTTTGCTACATGTGGATCCAGAACAGAGTTTAGAGGCAAGAATTTTTGACTGTAGTTTCCTGAACTCATTGTAGGACTTGGATAAGACAGTTGCAAGGATGTCTCCCATGTCTGTCAGGACCAAGAACATCAGAGGGATCCCAAATAAAGCATACAACATACAGAGATACTTCCCACTCCGTGTCACAGGATAGGTATTACCATAACCTTGAACAAGAACAAGAAGGGGAAGAAAAGAGAAAGAGAGAGATGTGATACATAAAATGGTAGCAGAAGATATGCCCTTTCCCTAAATCCAATTTAGGTATTTATATTTCCTTCCTCTAACATATTGGATATGAAAATCAGGTTGTAAACCAGTGCTTTTCCATTATAGTGGGAGAAAATTTTGGTGTTATAGTAACTGTATTAAATTTCAACAACCATCTTTCTCTTCATCCTTCAGAAGACATTGAGTATTCCTTCTCTCCCTTCAAAAACCCTGCTTTTTCCTAGATGAGCTTCTAGGCCAAGTACTTATCTTGTCAGATTATCAGCTCATATGCTGAGGTATGGTTTCCCTCATTTTCTTCATCCATGCATGTTTTCATTTGTGGCTGCCGCAGCCTTTGGTCTGAACCCAGCCTCAGTCTCTGCTTTGCTGTGAGGCACTGAAATACCATTTATTCTTGGTCACTCTTCCCCACAGGCTAACTGGGAACGCTAATCTTTACTGTTGAAGCACCTGGGGAAGATTATTGTCGTTATTGCACAGAGTGATCTTATTTACTCTTTTTAAAATTGATTTCTGTGCATTAAAAACACCTAGTGCAGTTTCCAGGCTTAAAACTTACCCTGAGCTTAAATTTAGCTGTCCAGAAATCTATTGTAGCTGAGCCACTAGGCAGCCTCCCCAGGCAGTGAAGAGATGGCAGTTCAGACCATCAAACTCCATACTAGATGCCTCAATTCTCCCAGAAAATTCAAGGTAGATAATTTGATTCTATCCCAAGGTGATTTATCAGTTCCTGATACTGCAAATAACAAACCCACTGCAATGGAAATAGCCACCTATTCCATCTGATGGCAGCAAATATTCCAGGCTTTCTGCTGTTCCCAAAACTCAGGTCAAAACTGAGGAAGATGCATTAATACTCAGTGCTATGAAGGCAAAAAGCACTGGCAGTTTAGAAATAAATATGTCGGGTTGGTGTGTATGGGGGCATTTGTCAAGTCCCATGTTAATGGAGGTGGGTAAATATAGCCAGGGAAGACATTTCCCACAATATGCCTTCTCATCAGCTTGCTAAAGTCAAAGCTTTCTGATAAAACATACCCTTTTAAAAGTTCTTAGCTGCTGTGTTTGTTCCAGGAAATATTCACAGGGCTGAGGATTTTGGTCTCATCCCCAGTGTGTCTCTGGCCACCCAGACTTCTGTCTTTAACTGCAAGAAGCTGAGTTTGAGCAGTCACCCAAGAGATGAGAGTCTGAGGTTTGAGCTGTGACACAGCACACAAGGGCTCTGGGTGGGTACATCAGCTCTCACACTGTTCCTTGTGTAGGATAAGCTATTTTTTAAGATTCAGTTTTTCTTTTACAGTAGGATGCATCCCCGTGCTGGGATCTTGAACACATCCTACTGCAGTGGAGAAATGTCTTTGCAATTTGATACAAGCCTGTGGGAATATTTCCCATCCAGCTTTGATTATGACAAATTTGGATAGACAGTGCTTGTACTTGCCAGCATTTGAGAAAGATTAACAAAGGGATAAAAGTAGCTTTGGGAATGAGCATGAGGAGTTGTGTTTAGCAATGCAGAGGGAGCCAAAATCAGAGCAGATGTTTCTATTTGATGTAGGTCCTCCTTTGAAATATGAAGTCAGACTGAAAAATTTCAAAGGTGTCACTTAAACACTCTCATGTGCTGTTAACCTAGAGAAATGTGAACACAGTGGTTAATTACAGAACCACAGATTAACAAAGCTGAATTAGACATAAGTAACTGAGAAGCAATTGAAAAATGATATATGCATTATGAATTACCTTTTCCAGAGAAGAAAACATTACCCAAGAGGACACACAACAGTGGGAAGGAAAAGGTTTGACTGAAAAATGGAGATTTCTTTTTAGTTCAATAGCTCTGTGAACATCATATATGGATACATATTATAGTATATATGTATGATGCAGTTAATTAGTGTGCACCATCACTAATTACTAAATTGTGACTTGTTTCTGTGACTCAGCTATGTCTCTGCAGTCTGTGTTTGCAGAACCACTTGCAGACTCATCAGCAATTCTCAGGAGAAAAATTCAAGGGGTTTTGGGCTTTGGGTTTAGAAGGGGGGGACTTGTTTGTTTCTTTGTTTGTTTGTTTGTTTAGGGTGGTTTTAATTCTCTGGAAGAAATGCATTAGAGAAAGCAGCAATAGGAATTTATTCTGAAGAGTGTTACTTTACCTCTGTACTTACCCACAGTTGTGAATACTGTGCAGCAAAAAAAGAGAGACCCAAAGAAACCCCATCTTTCTTCTGGATTGATAAACCAGACTGGGTCAGCTGTGTTGAAAAGCTCACGGATGTCGTTGTTAAACTTCTCGTTTTCTGTCACATTATCTGTCCCGTTATCTGCCACAGTCACAGCAGGAGGCACAGTGAGTGTTTGCAGACCACCACTCAGGGAGCAGCCTGCCTGCTACTCCAGTGAAATATACTGCACCTGAGGATTTGCTCATATTCTCTTAAAAGATAAAAATATTCACCTTCTCACCCTTCCCTTTCAAGTCCCTCACCCCCACCTTTGAAAAAATCAGGTGGGTTCAGTGGCTTTGGTGAATAAAAGCACAGGGAAGAAATAAACATAAATATAAAGAAGCAGAACAAGATGACTGAGTAATCAGCTTCCAGCCTGGATGTCCTGTTTCATTTTGGACTTCCCAGGAGATTAGTCTTCTTTTGACCAAAAGACACTAAGAAATGTGGGGTCAGCAATAGGGAACCAATATGAACCACTTGGATGTCACTGCCCAGAGCCCTGCTGTGAATCCTGCAACCCTTCTTCCTCCTCCCCGTGGCTGAGCTTTGCTGGAAAGGACATTATTTACATTATTTGATTGCCCAAAACTGATCATTGTGTCAGCATAGCCACCTGAGTGAAACTCAGGAGGATTTCTAACCCTTCTTTTCTCCTCTAACCCCCTCCAATCAGCATCACTGGGTCTGGGGTGCAGAACTGCACCTGTCTCCCTCTGAGCATCCCATCACCAGAGGGCTGGCAGGGAGGCTCAGAGCAGGGAAGAGGCAGCTGGAGTAACTTTCTGAGAGAGAGGATTCAGCCCCCACCAAACTGAAGGAAATATCACAGGAATCACAGCTGCTCTTTAAGAACCTGGGCAAAAAGGGAGAACACAGGCATCTCAGGAAAATTCTTTTCAGGCAGGAACACAAGGACTGGGGAAGCTTGCAGTCAAAAATCACAGCTAAGGAAGAAACAGAAGTCATTAGCTAGGCAGAGGGAAAATCCTGTTTGCAGGGTCAGCTGCTAGTATTTTGAAGAATGTCTTCAAAAGCAAAAAAAACTCATTCAAAAAGCAAGAGAATGAATAGCTCCCTGTGCAGTTAAGTCATTTTGAAATTCCAGTACATACCTGATAACCTTCTGGTGAGGTACATCAACTTGTGCAGAAATGTTCTGTATTCTTCATTTACTGTGACCTTCCGGGAACCTTCAATGTGGGAAAACATGAGAGCCCCAAGAAAAGCATAGATGACAAGAGACACAATGAAGCAGGCATGAGGAAACACTGCCCAAAATATTTTTTTACATGTTGTTTTACCTCGCAGAGGCTGTGATGGTGTTGCCATTGTAAGCTTGTCCTTTTTTTTTTTTAATATAAAATTTTTTTGAGAAGACACAGCTTTTAGAAAGAAAGATGAGTATGTAAAAGCTTTTGCAGCCAAGAAAAGCTTCTCCTGTGAAAACAAGGATTGTTCTGCCTCAGGCTTTCAGATCACATGTCTTTATAAGTGAAGATTGCACTACAGTCCCCACGGAAAAGCAGCAGAACTGATCAAGCCCTGAAATACTTCTCAGTTGACGCCACGCCACTCTATCCCTGAATTATTATTGATCAGCCAGCACTGTAATGCACATGGACTACCAGCTCCTATCAGCTTCCACTGCAGCCAACTCGTGCTTAAAGTTTCTTCTCCTGAACAACAGCTTCTCATTGATAGAGCAGAAACACTTCCGGCTCCCAGAAGGGAAAATGTGCACTGTAAAGGAGGGAGTTCATTAAAGATTTCTCCCAGAAACAAACAGGAAAATTTAAAATTAATCAAAAGAAGGGGATGGCTCTAATTGTAACCCCTGGGCAGACCATAGAACAATTAATTTTTCTTTCAGAGAACTTACAGAATCACTCTGTACCACTCAATCTTTGTAGAGATGGTCCTTTGAATTTTAAATTCTTTTTCTCCCAAGAAAAAATAAAATAAAAAGAGTCAAGAATGTTCCTCCTAGTTCTCACTTGAATGAAATCTTCCTATATAAATAGAAATTTCAATTATGAAATTCCCACTGACCTTAGTAAGCCAGAACTGCAAGCTTCAGTTCTGGGTTAGTGATCTTCACAAACTATTTCCAACTTTTAAAATAAAGCCTTTCTTTTCATCCTTTACTCTAAAACACTTGGAGCAACAAGCAGTATCACTGCCCCTTGCAATTTTTGTAGTGGTAGTAAGGGGAGTTGGGCTTTACAGAAAGAGGAGTTAAATATTTCATCTCCAGGCATCTTTCATTAAATATTGAAACAGTCTTGTGCAACCAAGACCTACTGAGCTGTATGTATGGAACAAGTCCACACATCCACACAGAAGTCCTACATGCTTACAGTGATTTCTTCTAGGTCAAACTCTCAGTAAATTTGATCAGAAGATAGTTTATGTTCACCAGTATGCAAGTCTCCACTATAAAAAAATAGACTTTTAGGACTATGAGAAAATAAGCCTGTGTGCTTGTTATTTTTCTTCTTATCTGCCTTATTGGCTCAGTCTTGCTTTTTGGCAACAGATTGATAAATCCTCTTATTGCAGTCAATCTCTGGTTTATTTTTTTCCCCCACTGACCTGAAGCACATGGTAAAAAACTGCTTATGTTCATAATTAATCAAAAGCAACAGAACTTTCTGAGAGGTCATACTTGGAGATAATGTACATAGGTCTGGTGTCCTTTATGCTGGGAATTGTTACAACAGGGACTGAAACATTGGGCAGCTGATTACTGCTGTCCAAATGCATGGGTGCACACACCTGCAGGAGTCAACGTGGCTCTGCCACCCTGCTCTCAAGCAGCACAGTTAAAAACTAGGAAAATTTCAAAAGCAGCAAGGATGGCTGAAGGTCTGGACAGCTTTCAGACAAAGAATGACTGAGCAGTCATTGGCCAGAGGGGAAAAAATGGTGACTGAGGAACAGTCTTCAGTCTCCCAGGCGTTCTGGAGAAAGCAGGTGAGGGATCAGCTCTCTGTAGCCTCTCCTGGAAGCAGAATTGAGGACCATCAAAAGGAGCAAAGTAGAAATCTGCTTCAAAACAAAACAGGATTGTTTCTCACATAGCTAGAAAGGTCTCTGCCAAAGGTTGTTGGGTTTCCCAACATGAAAGAGAATGGAGAGATGTTTAGAAGAACAGTCACTAGTACTGACTACAAACCACCCAGGGCTCAATAACCCCCCTGAACTGAAAATAGCTTGCAGCTGTAAAAATAAGATGGGGTACTGGGCCAATGGGCCCCTGTCTGAGGCGACATATTCACACTCATGTTCTAAAAAAGATTTTTGATCAGTATGGTAATTCTGATACAATTTGTCCTGCACAGTCTTTCATCTGCAACTCAGATATAAACATCTTTCCTACAAAGTGCTTTAAAATCTTCTCTCCTCCTACACATGGTACTGCAAAGTATTTAGTAATTCCCAGGAGCTTCTCAGCCATTTGCAGCATCAGACTCTGAGCTTGTGACAACAAGAAAATTTAATAAAAATAAAACCAGAAATGATTTTTACATTATTTGCTTAATCTAAACCATTTCCCACTATTGCTGTATTACATATTTGAACTTAGTTGCTTAAAAGCAAATCCCACTAACCACAAGTTATTCCAAATTGAGTTACTGGTACTTGTATTGAGAGAGATTTTTGCAATACACATTTCCTATCCACATTAATGGACAGAAAACCTGCACTTGTCCCAACTTCCATTTCTTTGATTAGGGCAAATGTGAGTGCTCTGTAAGGTGCTGCTTGAAAGGGGAGTTTTTGACCACAGCTGCAAGGTTAAATAATTCCAGTAAAAATATACTTACGATGAAATTGCTATTTTAGCTGATATTTCTGAATTACATAGGTTAAACCTAGAAGGTCATTGTTTGGGCAGAGAGAAATGTTTTTCAATAATCGGTAAAACTCTCTCTGCATTAAGTCATCTGCTATGTTGCCAAAGACCTGCTGTGTTACCTCTGTGAAACACCACTGGATTCACCATTCTGTACTGACAAAGAGTGTAATGTCATCCTTTTTGAGAGAAAATCAAAGTGATCTGAAGGATGACAGTGCTTTTTAAAAATAAATGGCAATGGATTAAATGGTTTGCTTTTATTTACACCTGGTATTGATTCTGATGGGAATATGGTTTGATAGAGGACTGAGACCTCAGCCTGGCAGCACTTCAAGACAACAAGAATTAAAAACATTCCATTCCAGGCTGAATGTTAACAAGGATCATGGAAGATTTGATCCATTGCCCCACTATAGGCCCCTGGAAAGTATTTCCAGAGTGCATTAATATACCTTAGCTCCCAAAAAAAAATGAACGCTTTGGTATAATGGTGATATCACCTGCAAGCACCTCAAAACAGCAAAAAAAGGAGTGGCAGCAGTAGTTGCACTAGGAAAGCAATCTCAGGGCTGTGGGAGCATTAGATTTAACCCCAAGACATAAGGACACACCACTTGAGGTCAGCTGGGTGGGTGGTGCCAGTGAAGTTTCACTTTTAGCATCCTCAGCACTTTCAAAGGACTCCTCCCACCTCCCACCCACAAGGGTTATCCCACTCCCTCCCAGCTCTGGGGCTCTTTGAGGTCTCTCCCTGTGGGATTTCAGCCCAGAGGCAGTGCTGGCCCAAGCCCAGCCCCAGCACAGACACATGACATTTGTGCAGAGCAAATACACCCTGCCAGATGAGCCACACCAGCTTTTAAGGCACTCTGCAAATATTTTTCTCCTCACAGCCCCACATTCCATATTGCCCTGGAATATGAATTCCCCTGCCACCTCCCATTCTTAGCACTGTGCCCTTACACCTCATACTGCTGGGATGGAGAGAGAAATGCACAAACTGGCAGTGTAGGGTGTGTTGGGTACCCCAGGGAAGGTTTCGTTTTCTTTGTATCCATCTTTAAAAGTCTCAGCTTTTGCTTGAGTCGAGTGCTTGAGCTTGTAACCTCTGGGAATATTTGAGAGCACTCAGGACTAACATCCTGACACTACATAGAATGCTAAGTGGATTCAAAGATGTCCAGGACTCTCACCCTGAATAGGAGAATTTCCTATTTCATTCTTTGTTCACACCAAAGCCAAGCAAGTGGTCCCATCATTTCATTTACGAGAGAAAAACACTCTCAATATGCCCCAGGACCAACCAAGGCTTGGGTATTAGTTTCTGTTCCTCCTCTTTCTTTTTAAGAGGGATGAAATCACATAGTCAGAAAACACCTTTGATGGGAGTCTTTTTCACCTGGTAACTAAACACAGGACCAGCCTTTGGTCACTCATGAGCTAACCAGCCACTTGATCCCCTCTTGCCCAGATCATTGCCCGGGCAGAAAGACTTCACCTCACCTTCCTCTTCCCCAGACCTGAGCAACCACAACAGCCTGGAAGGAGAGAAGCTGCCCCCCAAATGAGGAAATGTTAGCTTTTTTCCTGCTGGAACTGGTAACATCTCTCTCCCAGAGCTTCACCCAGTAGCCAGGGGTGCAGCTCATCTGGAGGGTTTGGTTGCTGCGAGGCTGAGGTTTCCACCACAGCAGAGCTCTCTGTCAGCCACTTCTGCTCCTGCTGCTCTCTGAAACATGTGGCAAGTCAGAATTCACTTGGGGCTGGGAGGGGAAGCTGGTCTAGACAGACAACACTCTTCCAAACCCTTTCTAAAGAGCCACCAGCAAAACCAAACACTGGTGGATGGAGGGCAACAATTCTCAGTCAGGGTGGGGACGGCTTTGCAAACAAAGCCAGGTCACTGCTCATTGCTTTGCACGACTCCTTTGAGTGCTGTGGCACCATTTCAGAGTGCTGGAACAAGCAGAAAGGTTGGTGTCATCTCGAGTCACCAGCATCAGACCCCACAGTGCAGGAGCCCTGGGTTTCCAGATAAGCAAAGGGGATTACTGAGGTTCAGCTACAAGTCCTATGCCAAGTCTTTACTGAGTTAATGTAGTGAACGTAATGCTGGTATAGTGGAGACTATCTCAGCACAGTGGTTCATTTCAAGGCAAACAAGCTCCCTGTAGAGAGATCAGAAAGCTGCTTCTTAGGAATTTAATTAACATTAGAGTATGTGAGATTATATGCTGCATGAAAGCTAAGCATCATGGTTCATGTCAACACTGCATTTATTTGCAATCCTGCACTTCTTTGAACTGGCAGAAAACCCACGTAGATTCAAGATGACAAATCCACTTTGCTCTTAAAAATACTTATTCTTTATTACCATTAATGTGGCATTATATGTGTATAGGCAGGTGGAAAGAGGGGAATCTTAGACCCCGAGTACAAGAACAAACTTTTAGCTATAAATACCCACCAGCATTCATGTGAGACTGTCTCTGTGACTGGCACAGACCCTCTCAACTCTCAGCATGCAAAATACTAACAGAAAAAAAAATCTTAAAATGATCTCATTTCCAATGCCACACACAAGTTCGGTCAAAGAGAACACAGATAAAAAGTCTTCCTTTGCAGGCTGCAGTACTGGCCAAGTATCACAGATAACATCGAGGTCAAATGTGTATCTGGGAGAGCTCTGAGGTCATTAAGGACTGTAAATCCCCAAAGTATCCTCCTTACAGTATTTTCTACCCTCAGTCATCCATGGCACTTAATAAACCACAGGCAGGAGTCTGTGAGATGCCCACAATCAGACACCTCTTTCTGTCTCCTCTCCCTGGCAATCAGACTGGGCACGCTTTCATGTCAGTGGCTCGGAGTTTCTTGAGTGTCAGACTAAATTTTCCATCACTTGTTTTCATCCCAGTTTTCCTAATGACACTAAGCAATTTCTCTTCCCCTTTTGTGTAAAGTAATCTTTGAGGAGTTTTAACTCCATTATCCTACCACTCATTAGTCATTGCGGATTTGAGGGGTGGAAGACACTTTCACAGATGGATGTGCCTTGGGACAACATTGAGTGGACACTTGTCTTCAAATTTCTTTCAATTGTGCTGTTTTCCTTTAGCTCTGAGCAGGAACACACGAACTTTTCAAATCCTGTCCCACCCATTTCAGCTAATAAACTATTAATTGCTCACCCTTTGTAATGCTGACCCTTTAAATGTTTTAGCTCTGTTGGGAATAGCACTTAGATGCTTTTTAGTGACTCAGTAAACAACATTTTGCCACCTCAGTGGGGGACACTCTTTCAGCTTCTGGGCCCATGTAGCTTCACCTATCTAATTGGCTTAAGACATAATTCCTCAATGATGTGATCCTGCCTGGGTTGATGAGTGAGGCTACACTAAGAAAGCTCCTCCTGCAAAATATTTTGGGCTGGGAAAAGATGCATGCAAAATGGCCCACCTTTTCTGAGGAACATCTTACAAAAATTGCATGTGGAATGACGTCTTCTTACACTTTTCTCCACAAAGAAAAATCCTTTAGCACTTCTAAACAAGCCATCTGGCCCCCAGGCCCCGAGTGCAATGAACCCTGTGGATTTGCCCAGGGACTGCAGGCTCTTCCCGAGACTGCCTGGCACCCAGACTGCCCACTGCTGCTGCTCAGGCTGCTGGGAAAAGCCATCTAAATGGCACTGGCCTTCTCCAGGCCCACTTGGGAATTTGAGATGTGTGGGTGGGGCAGCTCAGCTGCAGGATGAATGTAAGTTCAGCGAGGGTTAATGTTTGAATCCCACCAGGCAGCCAAAGACAGCTGCATCTTATTCAGAGAGATGGGGCTTTAGCTTATGGCTTTCAGGGATTTGTCATTTGTCTAAACAAAAGGACATCAGAAACGCATCAGAAACGAAGTGTTGAGCAGCTGAGAGATACAGGAAATTTTAGATGAGCTCTGAAGGTGGTTGACACACAGAGGGGGAAGCAGGCAGGGCTGGAGGTGGCTGCATGTGCCCATGAAGGAATGAGTGCTTGGCAGTGCTGGTCCTGAGGAGAAGCACAGCCTCCCAAGTCCTACAGCACTAAGAGCCTTGGCTCCATCAACAACAAGAGGGAAGGGGGGATGGAGCACGGCAGCCAGACCTCAACTAAAGAATGTGTACACATCCAGGGGTCTGGCTGGAAAACGAGGGTCCCCAAACAATGGAGCTGCCAGCAGTCCTCATCATGGAGCAAGATGAAGACTCTTGACAAGATGCCTTATGGACACTGCTGTGTTTCCTCATTCTTCCAGCCTAACTGCTGATGGAAGGAGAAATGCAGTGGTAGCCACTCTCTGCTGTCCTCTTGCACATTCTTCAAGAGTTGTTGCTCAGCTCTCATCTCTACCCAACAGTCCCATGGCATCAGCTCACTTCAGCTGTTGGGTGTCACACCAAACCTGCCAGGATTTCTCAGCCTAAGTGCCAGGACTTCCTTTTTCTTTCTTTGCAGAGGAAATATCTGATCACCATGCTGAATAATTTGTTAGAAGGCCATCCTTAGCAGCTGTGTGAAATGCTTGCCCCTAAACAGACCCACATCACATTACATTTGCAGATCAGCTTCTCTGGCTGAGAAGGCACAGCTCACAGCAAGGGCACAAACCCCATCATCTCCCTTCCACATGTTGTGGCTCCCAGCTGGAAACACACAGTAACTGCTTCAGTAAACTCTGTCAGACCAGGGTCCCCTCAACAAAATACTGATGCCATAACTGCATTGGCAAGATATGCTCAGCCCAAATCTCCTGCTCTTTTTCAGCAAAATCAATGCTCTAAAGCTCACCAAGCCAACAGATTGGCTTCAATGTTGCTGGTCAAATTGCTGCAGGCTGGATCAGGCATCTCAGACCCAGGAGCTCTGGACATAACTGAGGTTTGTTTCCAAATGCACAAGAGGGTGCCAAAGGACAGAGAAGCCCTCCTCGCTGAAATTTTATTCCAACAGTACATAGAACCTCTCTTCTTCCTTGCAGTCAGATGTTTACATAAGCAAAAGTATCTTGGGAAGTGCCCTTTGTACATTTGAATCTTTCTCTGCCTTCTGAAATGACCAGAATTTTTGTTCATTAATTTGAGACTGAGGTTGCCTGCAGTCCAACACTAATAGCAGAAATGTGCCATTTACACCAATTAAGCATTCAACTTAATGCCTTTATATAGCTGAATTGGAGCAGAATTTGGTCAGATTCTGCTTTCTTTTAAACTCATGCAACACAGTTTAATGGATATGAAAGCAGAATTAGCTTTTCTTCTTTTTTTTTCTTTTTTACTTTTTTTTTTTTAATAAGCCATTGTAGACATTCTAGCTTTCTTGGGCTATAGTAGATTTCTGCACACAGTTTTTCTGGATCCCAAAAGGGGGTGCATTGTGGCATAGCCAGTGGAATGGGTAAGTGGCCCAAAAACCCCTGTGTGAAGATAGGATAAGGGAGAATGACTTTAGGCTGAAGAAGGTTGAGTTTAGGTCATATATTAGGGTGAATTTTTTTACTCTGAGGGTAGTTAGGCACTGAAACAGGCTGTGGATGCTCCATCCATGGAAGTGTTCATGACCAGGCTGGATGTGGCTTTGGGCAACCTGACCTAGTGGAAGGTGTCCCTCCCCACGGCAGGGAAGTCGTGAGCAGATGATCTTCCAGGTCCTTTTCAACCCAAACCGTTCTATGATTCTATGAAGAGATGCACTTTGGCAAAAAAAAAAAAAAATCTATTTTCACAGAACCCTGTTGCAAAGTGATTCCCAAAGACCCAAAAGTCTGCCAGTGCCTTCTGCCCTGCCACAGGGGCACGGAACAGCCAGGGAGGAGCAGATCCACCCAGCCCTACTCCTGCCCCCGCCTCCGCCTCCAGCAGCAGCTGCCCGGGAAAGGGCGGCAGTGCAAGGCGAGCTGCAGTGATATTTTCCCAGAATAGCCTCCTACCCTCAAGCAATTTGCAGTTCATGGACTTCCTGAGCCGAAGACGGTATTTCTGTGACAAGGAAATCATTTCCAAGCCCTTGAAAGAAACAGGAGTTCATCGAGGGGGTGGCACCTGCCGGCAAACGTGTGCGGGGTGCCCGTTATCCACCTTCAGCAGTGCTTCCCAGGAGAGATGGCTGGAATTGGCCAAGGCAGCAGGAAAGGAGGGCGGAGGGATGCTCGGGCTCCGGCCCGGCCGCCTGTTCCGCCGCGCTGCCGCCAGAGAGAGCTCGAAGCCCGCGGGCGGAGCAGCGCCGGGAGCCTCCCGTTCCACCGGCAGCTCCAGAGGGTCTGCGACAGAGCCGGGGGGCCCAGGGACATCCAGCACCTCTGGCAGCCTGCTCAGCCTCTGCAGCATGCCATCGCCGTGCTCCGAACTCCTTTGAGAAGCGAGTCAGGAAATGCAAGAGGGGTGGAGAGGGATTTTTTTGCAAGAGTGTGGAGTGAAAGGACAGGGCAGAATGGCTCCAAACTGAGAGAGAGTAGGTTTAGATTGAATATTTGGGGGGAAATTGCTACTGTGTGGTGATGCACCGCAACGGGTTTCCCAGGAAAGTTGTGGATGCCCCATCCCAGGAGGAGTTCAAGGATGGAGCTCTGAGCAGCCTGGTGTAGTGAAGGATGTCCCTGTCCATGGCAGGGTTTTGGAACTTGCTTTGGTCTTTAAGGTCCCTTCCAACCCCAGGCCATTTTACGACTTTAAGATTCTACGCTGTCAGTGCACTCTTGCTAATATGCTGGTGAATTCTTGACACCAAATACACACAAACATAACCACAATCACTTGTGACCTCCCTTACATATTGTTTTATGGATTACCACAGAAAGATCCGTCAGTGCTGGGTCAGTTGACCAGATGGATGTTCTTCAGTCAACTTCCAGCTGCTGCAAACTGAAACAAGAGGACAGGCAGCTGCCTGGATATTGTGAGGTACACTGGAGACACTGTGCCACTTGTGTGCTCACCATTGCTCTCCTGGGCACCCTGGCTCCTTTTCTTAGAACTCTTGTTTCCAGCATACCAAAGAGCAGCCCCTGGTTTTGCAGGCAATGGGAGGAGAGCAAGAAAGGAAATCTCTAGAGTTTTGCAAGTATAACTATGGTGAATAGCCTACAGCTATGCAGCAAGTTTGAGGAGTGTCATTTTAACCATAAAAACCTGGGGTTTGTTATAACATTAACCCTCCCCTGAGTCTCACCTGGATCTCACTCACTCCTGCCTGATCTCTAAACTATTATGAGATGAAAGGGGAGCAGAGACATCATGAGAGCCTACAAGCTCTGCCTCCCTTGCCAAGCTTGCCAAGAGCATCTCCTTTCTCATCCTCCTCACCAGATCTCCCCCCTGTCACACAGGGTGTTCCCCAGGCTGCCTCCCTGTCACACAGAGCCCTGCTCTGGTGCCAGGGACAGAGAACCTCTCCTCTCATGCTGCTGTTTCAGCAGGGAAAGGAGTGGCAGCTGCTGTTCCAGTCTTGCCTGGGCACACAAGAGAGGAACCCCAACCATCTGTGAGGGAAAAGTTTCAGCTCTGTGCATGCCATGATGACAAGCTCCAAAGAATCTGCAGTGCAAGGTCCCTAAATTGGAGCATGGCTCTGTCCCAAAAGATGCACGAGAACTGGTGCAGTCCTTGCTGCCCCAGGAGGCAGCAGCTAAACACACTCAGCTGGTCCCCTCCAACTCCCACAGCCCCAGCCAAAATGACAGCTCCTGGGCCTGTTTCAAAACTATCCATGCCCCAGGCAACACACCTGATTTCCTTCAGAAACACCCTCAGCAGGGAGCCGTGGCTCTTCCCATCAGCTGATTTTTACACATCTTCAAACCAGCCCAGCAGACTGAGGGCTCATACCAGCACCCGGGGATAATTTGGGTGTTCCTGACACACCTGAAGGGCTCAGAGCCCAACATTCATCCTCATACTATGTCTGGTTTAATCACATCTAGCTCACTGGATGTGCATAATCTTTCACCTTGAAGTCTCTTTAAACAATTCACAATGTTATTACTTTCTTGGCAAACATCAAGCCCTTACAAGAAGACAAATATTAGTCAGGGCATGTAAAGAAATCAAGTAACAATTTTAAATAGACTAGAGAATATATATCCTTTCTGACAAGGGTCTCAGTAGAGAATATCTGATTTCATCCTCTCAACTGAATTTTTGACTTAGGGTAACCTTCCAATCACCTTCTGGGCCACATCCCTTTTCTGATTATTCCTGCCCTATGGAAATGAAACCATGTACAATGAAAGTTAATAATTCATGCTTTATTTTCACATGGATGTAATATTTCATGAACTACTCTTGGGATATTGGCATGGTTTTAAAACAGGGTTCTCAACCTAATCTTAATCAAATGGGAAAATATATCTGTCATTGTGGTAAAAACTGCAGAGGAGAAAAACTTCTTCTAAGTAACACTTTCCTTTCTGCAGTCCCTTCTCTTGCCCAGGGATCAGAGCAGCTCGTACTCCCTTTCCCTTGAGCCACTGTTCCATTCACATTTCATTCAGCAGAGAGTCCAGATGCACTCAGGAAACCACAGATGCCACAGATGGCAGCACCACAGCATCTCTCTTTGGAAGCAGGCCTGCCTTATGCCAGCTTGGCCAATGGCTGGAAAGAAGTCCAACCTCAAGCCAGGTGGGTGATCACTTCAGATGCCTTCTTAGCAAGCAAAACAAGAGAGGAGATCTCCTTTTAATATCTGGGACTGAAAACTGGCCTGAGCTGCAGCACTGAGCAGTCAGGCCCTGGCAGGAGCTTGGCCAGGGTCTGCTTTGTGCCTGAGTCCTGCCAGAGGCTGTTGTGACACCAACACAGGCTGGGGACTGTCCCTGTCTTGTCACATGTGTGTTGAGTCCCTTGGATTAACCTTTGCTTAATTACACACCTCAGGATAAATACTTTGAGTGTAATGTAGGGGAGTCTGGCTTACACAGGTCTTTTTTTTGCCCCATTCATCAATTGTGCTGAGTGTCACCCCTGCCCATGCAGACTTTAAATGTAAATGCAAAGACTGAATATAAAGGTCATCAATGCACCTGATGGGATTGCCTGAAACATATTTTTCAGCCTTAAAGCCTTTGCAAAAGTTCGTAAAATGTAGCATTTCCTGTGTATTTTTTCTAATAACCATGCTAATTTGCCATCCCAATTGTGCAGATTGCACTGGGGCAAGAGGTGTTGTGATTATTTCCTTTGTTTATGGTATTAGACTTAAACTATTGTTGATCTTATTGTTCTTATTTGTAACATGTTCACCTCACTAGGACAGTAATTGTGTCAAGCAAGTTGGAGTCCATTCTGCAGAGCTGAATATTCAGAACTGCAAAAGAAAGGCTCCAATTTTTCAAGCAGCAGGAATATTACTCCTCCATTTGGATTATTAAATTCTAATTATAGCCTGTTGATCCAGTTACAATGTTGTTTGTAAATCTAAATACAGTTCTCTAAAGCCTGCATTTTATTTCTTAACCTGTTGATGCTTAGCAAAAAACACTGGTGTGCCTAATAGAGCAAGTGGAGCTTAGCTTGCTTGTGATCAAGCTCTTTTTTCCTCACTGTGTTCCTTTGGATATGTTCAGGAATGAATGCTTAACATCAGGAAGAGCCATGACCAAAGCCTATAATGCCTTGGTACTTGTGGGCTCAGTAGGGCTGGGATCAGGATGAAATCTTCTGTTAAGTAACATTGGTGAGGATTCCCAGGTGTTTGGGAGGAGGGGAAAGGCAGTTGGGTTTGGTTTCTCTGCTCTTTGGAAAGTTACCCAAGATCTTCTGGGAATGGCACCTTAACCATTCCCTCTTACACACACAGTTCTTTTAGTTCCTTCTCTTCTTTTCATGCAATGTTTTCTGCCCTCCCAAACCCTTTTCTTTCCTTTGTCTGAATGTTAAATGCAAGGAAAGCAGAGAAGCCCAAGCCAAGGGATGTGAGCAGCAATGGTTCCAGGAACTGCTGCATTTTGTGTGACTGAGAAGTCTACACAGCTCTGAGCTGTGAGTGTACCTGCAGCATCCTCCCCCACCTGTAAGAGTAGAGAAGTTTAGAGTAAGAAACTACCATGATGGGTGTTTGCCTGAGTCCATGAACCATACTTCAATCACAACCTTATTTCTTCTTCCAAGTCTTCTTTTAAGCTCCAGCCCCCTTGTGTGCTCGCAAGCACCCAGCACAGGCTTCTAGCCAGGCTTGTCACTGACCTGCTGAGGTGGCCAACTGTGGCTTGACTGCTGGGCATGGAAATCACCAGGTGCACACCCAGGATTGCCACCAAGTCATGGAGAGCTCCTCCCTGAGCCAGACACAGCTCCAGGCAGTGAAGCATCACCATGTCACAGCAGTGGGAAGGGCTAGGAAGGGGTTGTGGATGTTTTGACAGGTGGTGTTGGGGAATTAACCCAATTTCTCCTTTCATCCATGTCACTCAGAATCCCCTGGGGGAGGAAGGGAGGGAGCTGCCCTTCCTGGTAGGAAATGAAGTGAAGGTCTCCTAGAGATTTTCTGCTGAGGTCTCTGCCCATGAGCACTTTTGACAGGAATTTGGGATACAGACATCCAAACAATGGACAGCTCCAGCAGGTAGCACTCCTCCCACTGGTCCTTTCTGTGGGTCCCACAGGGAAAGTCACTAGGGTACAGGTGGTGGGAGTGGAAGGTAAAGTTTGTTTCTTCTCCTTGAAACAGCATCTAAGCTTACTGTCTTGGCCTGGGCAAGCAAGGAGCAAGGAGTAAAAGGATTGAAAGACATTACAACATTCCAGCAACTGGGATGGGGATGGAATGGAGGACAGGGTCGCACACACACACATTTCCATGCTGAGATGTGCAAGGCAGGGTGGTGCTCCCTGCTGAGAGGAAAAGCTGTTTGCTTGCAAAGCCCAGGTGGGTCAGCTAAGAGGGCACAGTCTTCGAGGCATGGGAAAGACCTGCCTGTGGCTCTGCTTGCATCTCTGTGTCCTCCTGGGTGGGGACAAGAGGGTTCCATCTCCTCCAAGCTCTCACTGAACCTTGACAGTGCCCCCATGAAGGTGTGAAGGAAACTTTTCACTTCTCAGATGGTTGTGACCAATGGGAACAAAATTATTGAGCCCAGGGGCTCTGCCAGGGAAGAGACAAGCTGGGCTGGAGGGGAGTGAGGGGGCTGCTCCTACTGCGAGGAATGAGGCAGCAAATCTACTTCCCCAGTCAAGCAGAGTGCAGCATGGTACCCACATTGCTGGGAGTGAGGGCTGGCTGGGGCAAATGTTCTTTTTGACCTTCTGCTGGATCCCTTGGCTTCATCCCTTCTGGAACAGCCTCCTTCCCCCACCCTTAGTTGCATGTAATGGGAAGAAAGAGGCATTTCCTTCATTTAGACATTCCCAGCAACCAGACACCTGCAGAAGCTGACCTGAGAGGTGAGGGAAGGACCCTCACTCTGCCCCAAGGAGAGGCACTTGTGGCAGCTCCAGTAAAAACTCACTGCCGTGCCCAAGCAACAAGGTTTCTAAGGATCCCTGAAAGCCAGAGGGAGAGGATGCAATCCCCTGGGATGTCGTGCTGCCTCTCACCCCCTGCGCTCCCCGGCTGTGGGGTGAAGGTGCCGTGCCATCCCCAGCCTGCAGCATCCGCCACCGGGAGCGTCGAGCGCCGCGGGCGAGCCGGGCTCGGGGGGACGTCGAGGAAGGAGAGAGGGTGAGAGCAGGGGAAGCAGCCGGAGCGTCACCCCTGCCTGACGGGGAACGGCGAACGGGAGAGGAGAAGGAGCCGACCCGCAGCTCTCGCCCGGCATCCCCGCGGAGCCTGGACGGGGCCTCTGCCCGGTGTGAGCCCTCCCGCCCGGCCCGGGAGGACTCTTCACCCCTCGGGGGCTCCGCGCCCGGGCTCCTGCCCGCTGTGCCCGCCGTGCTGCGGCCCCGAGCCGCACCGCCCCGCAAGGCCCGGGGCTCTCCGCTTTGGGTCCCCCACTCTGAGTTTTCCACTCTGAGGACTGGGAGAGGGCGCAAGGGTGGGTTTGCTGCCTCGTGGCTTCGCTGTTCGCTGTAGCGGGGAGTGTCCGAGGAGAGGCGCGGAGCCGCGGGCGGCTCTGGGCGCACCGGCACCGGCTCCGGGGATGCTCCCGCCCCGCGGCACCCGCGGCCCGGCCCCGATGTGTGCCCGGCCGTGCCCGCACATGCCAGGGATGGCTGTCCGCCCGAGCCTAGGGAGAAAATAAAGAAAATGAGGCGAAAACACCCGGCTGGACCGCGCTGAGCCAGCCGCTGGCTGCACGGCCGGCGGCGAGGGGAGCGGGAGGGATGGAGCCGGGGCAGGTCCTGCGGGCTGGGCTGTGGCTGCCGGCTCGCAGGTCCGTCCCCGTAACCTCTGCCTGCCCGTGGAAGGAGCCGCGGAGCCGCCTTCGGGGAGAGGCTGTGGTTAAGAGCAACTCTCGGTTTATTCTGGATTTCCAAACCACCTGTAATATAACAAAATAACAAAAAAGGTGGGTTCAGCTCCGGTCTAAAATTCTAGGAACAAAGGGCCGTTTCCAGGCGTCAGCCGGTGCTGGGACCGGCCGGCCCAGGTGCCGGGGAAGCGCCCGGGCTGTGTGTCCGCAGTGTCCTTCGGCCCCGAGGACGGCACCATCGAACTCTCGAATTGGCACAAATACATTATCTGCAGCGTCCGATGGCGCGATTCGGTTTGTTCTATACAAGTTTTCCTTCCTTTACGCGAAAGATATTCGGTTATTCCGTTCGATTATCCTCCGCCACTCTCCCTGTGCTGCTGTGGTACCCAAAGACCGTCGACGATAGAGAAGAAAACAATTTCACGGAGAATATGTGAGGGGAAAAAAATTCAGTATTTTTTGATTTTCAAAAACCAGCCCTGACACCGACTATGCGGGGAAGAAAAAAAAATAATAATAAAGCAAACACAAATCTTTCAAAATCGTCTCTCATTTGAGGTAAAATTCGACCAATCATTACAGGGAAATATTTTAAAGCAACCGGCAAACTGTCAAAAGTTTTTCAAAAGAAATAAAAATCCGTTTAATTGTTCAGTGATTCTAAACTGTTTAATATCGAAGTGGGTTTTCAGATGCGAGGCAATACTTCCAAATAACAGACCACCACCACCTAAACGGATTTTAGTTGTGCTTCCGTGTGTATGTCACATTATCGAGAGAATAAAATGTGCCATGGAGGTTCGCAAATCTCCTTAAACTTGTATTTGTTCGAGATAAATTAATTCATTTCAGTTGTCAAAGAGCACGTTAAGCATTGTTCCTCGTTTTCTATATTTACCCCCTTTCCTGCATTTCTTTCTTTCTTTCTTTCTTTCTTTCTTTCTTTCTTTCTTTCTTTCTTTCTTTCTTTCCTTCCTTCCTTCCTTCCTTCTTTCCTTCTTTCCTTCTTTCCTTCTTTCTTCCCTTCTTTCCTTCTTTCCTTCTTCCCTTCTTTCCTTCTTTCCTTCTTTCCTTCCTTCTTTCCATCTTTCCTTCCTCCTTTCTTTCCTCCTTTCCTCCTTTCTTTCCCTCTTTCTTTCCTCCTTTCTTTCTCTCTCTCTTTTCCTTTCTCTCGTTCTCTCTTTCCCTTTCTGCACTTTCTTTCTTTTTCTTTCTCTCTTTTCCTTCTTCTCCTGTCATGAAAAACATGCTTTATACTCTTACTCTACAACGAGATAATGGGAAAATTACGAACTCAACCTGACATTTATCTCTCCATTCCTAGTTTCCCTTCAGCTGAATAAAACATAAGCCCACGGTTTTCCCAAGGTGCCGTGAGATGGGTTCCTCACTTTGTTCGGTGGCTCCCGCCCGAACCGGGGCTGCGGGAGACCCCGGCCGGGGAGAAGCGGGGAACCCACCCCAGCATGTTCAGGGGACTCGCGGCCCTAATCCCGCTCCATCTTGGGAGGTGGCACGAACGGAAAAAAAGGGGAAAAAGGAGTTTTGTTTCCCCATTGTGCCTATGTCCTGAATAGAAACCTCTGCGGCTTCCGCCCGCCCGGGAGCGGCTGGGCCGGGGGAGGCCGGCGGGGGAATGGCCCCGGTACCCGCGAATGCCCGCAGGGAGCGGGGCTGCAAACTCCGGGCGGCGGCCGCTGCCTGGGGCCGCGCTGGGGCACGACCGGCCGCTCCCTTCCCGAGGGGCGGGAGCAGGGCAGGACACGCGTGGGTCGGCGGCCGTGGCGATGGCCCCGGGCCCGGCGGGACGTGCAGGGGATGCGCAGGGATGCGCGGGGAGCGGGGGCGGGACGCGNGCAGGTGCAGCGCGGCCGCACCGGGCCCCGCCGCTCTCCCTTCGCCGGGGCTGCGTTCCCGGCCCCGCCGCCCCGCGGAGCCGGGAGCAGGGCGGGGAAGAGCCTGCGGGGCCGGCGGAGCTGCTGCCGGGCCGCGCTGGGACGGGAGGAGCTCCCGCTCGCATCCCGCTCTGGCGCTGGGGTTTTCCCTGTCCCGGGAGCTGCCGGGATGCAGCGGCCTCAGGCCGGGCGGCGGCACCGCCGACACTGCAGAACTGCAGGGTCTTGTTTGTCTAGCCCCCTTCTCTTTTTCTACACAGCAATTTTTCCTTTTCGTTTTTCCTTTCCTTCTTCTTTTTTGTTTTCTTTTTCTTTCTTTTTCTTTCTCTTTCTTATTCTTTACCTTTCTCATTTCCTTTTTATTTTCCTTTTTTCCCCCGTCATCCTGTTTTTCCTTTTCCATTTTTTCCATTTTCCATTTTCCTTTTTTCTTTTTCTTTTTCTTTTTCTTTTTCTTTTTCTTGTTCTTGTTCTTTTTCTTTTCTTTTTCTTTTCTTTTTTTTTTCGTTTCCTTTTTCCATTTCCTTTTTCTTTCCCATTTCTCTTTTCTTTCTCCCATAGCGCCAGTTCACCACAGTTTAAAACAAAGCTATAAACACCAAGCATCGAACGCCACTTTCCCAACGAAGAAGTTCCTGAAAGCATCCCCTTCCTTCGGCTGGCGCCCGATGCAGCGGGATTCGGGGAGAGGAAGAGCCGCTCCTGCCGCACAGGGCAGGGAGCACCACAGTGAGGGGGCAGGTAAACTGGCGGGGCTTGTGCGGCAGGTACTCGAGAGTATTACCTTAACAAGAGAAGTTATTCGAAAGCACTAACTCTGCCCATCGTCCCAAGGCTGTTAGTCATTTTAATTTACACCCGTAATCTATTTAACACGCAAATCTGACAGTTTTTCCAGCTAGCTGGCCCCTCGCCATCCGAACCACACCGTGAGAGTTACGGTTCCCCAGGACCGGGGAATCCAACGGAGCCCTCTCGATTCTCTTTTCCCCACCGTCGAGGCGGTGATGGTTTTGCGTAGTTAATTCTAAAATGCTTGGCAGCTTGCCCGTCAAACCATAAGCGATAGAGAAATGCAAACTCTCTGTTTAATAGTCACTGGACAGTGCAACTAATCCACTGTAAACTGCTAATGGGTATCGATGTCAACAGGTACGCGGCGAGAGCCTGATACTCTGCACTCAATGGAAGACACTTCCCTTCTGAATGAGGATTATGTGCAAAATGCAACTTGGCAGAAGGATCCAAATTAAATTCACGCTTCAGTTAATTCAGATTAATTTTCCTGATTGCCCTAGCACAGCAGACAACCAAATCCCTGTGTATATTTGCTCCTTTTCTTTTTAAGGAGTTGATACAAATCTCTTCTCCTGGGGAGTGTTGCAAGATGCATGTGCTGAATATTGTGATTCTCTCAGGCATTAACTAGAGTAATAAAATACCCGAGATGTATTTTTATATCACTGTTATTACTACAAACATTAGTTTAGGATAGTGGATCCACTATATGACCGTGTTTCCAGTGTTTTTTCGCTACCATGCTGCAAGAACATTCCAGCTAATCACCTTAATGGAAATTAGAGAGGAAAATTGTCTATTAGGCTATTTAATCTAGCCTCACTCAGTAACATTTTCTTACCATTTTCAGTCCAGCCTTAAATTTAAAAACAGCCCGTAGGAATTATTCTGCAGCCTCCAGAGGTTGTTACACCAACAGATAGCTCAGAAAAGCATGAAAATACACTAAAAAGAGGTTGCTAAGAAATGTTTTCTGATGGTCAGCTTTGTTTTCTTTCTGTTTCATGTTATCCAATTGCTATAAGTCACACATCCCTCTGACAACCTAAATATGTGTTCTCTCTTCTTCATCTGTACTCCTGTCACCATGACCCTACCGTGTTTTTAATGTGGGCGTTTTGGGGTTTGTTGGGGGTTTTTTTCCCTACAGAAAGTTAATAAAAGAGTGTGAGTTTAGCTCGGGCTTCATTCCAGGCAGCACCTTGACTACTCATTTATGTCCAAATTCTAGCTCTTTTTCTTTTCCCTTATTTGACACCTTGATAGCAAACAGCATAATCTTTCTTGCAGATTTATTTTTTCCTCTGAAATGATAGGAGAAGTTGGAAATTTGTTTGCTTCTGCCCCAAGCTGCTTTCTCTGCTGTTTCCTCTATGAAACATTTACATAGAGCTGGTACCCCACAGAGAATAAATGTATGGTATGGCAGCATGTGGGAGCTTTCTGTGTCAGGGTAGTACATTTTATGTCACAGTCTCAACGTAATTTCACCCTCTTACTAAGGGTATGGTCTGCCTTACCCTCTCCTTGGCAAAATTACTCCTTGCACAGGGATCTCCTGGCCCTTCTCCATCTTCACTGCAAGCCCCTGTGCTTGTCTCTGCAGCACACCCCCATCTGTGCAGCTGATACCACAGTGACACCGAGGACTCCAGCTGGGGGGACACAGCCGTTTTCAGGGTGTTGTTTTATTCCATCTGCTTCCCCGTGCAGTTACTTAGCTGGCACCACTGAGGGAAGCAGCCACAGCAGGATGATCTGCAGGGGTGAGGTGCAGAAGCTGCTTAACCAGGCTCTGCCACCAAAATGATGTCACGGTGCTGCAGTGCGACTTTCTGTCGTCATGTGGAGCCTCTGATGGCGTATGTCGATGTGAGCCAGCCCAGCCTGCTGCTTTTGCTGGTGGTCAGAGGCTTAGACACAAACCATGTCCCCTCCTGGCCTGCTTGCCCCCACAAGCTGCCCTCTGGTCAGATGACGTGCAATTCCCTCCCCTAGACTAGATTGAATGCAGTCCAGTAATTGCCTGAGGAACAATAAATCATACATGAGACAAAGCATTCATTTACACCACTTTATTTCTGTAACAATGAGAGAAACTGAAATGGACCATTGTTAAAGATCACTATTTCCTGCTCTGTAATAAAAGTCTCATCTTCCCTGATGCTTGTTTATTTTATAAATGTCCCTGCTTTGGCTTTCATATTTAGCTGCCAGCAGGACACCATTATTCCCTGACAGCATTCTGTTCTTTCTCCATTGTCATTACTGCTGGAGTGATGTTATATTGCTGTGCTTGGCCTAGATGGTGGTGCTTTCTTATCCTGCATTTCCCGTTGCTTTTCCCATCCAGGCTTCCAATGTGGCACAGAGCAGAGGTGGCAACACTTAAAAAGCAATGTTTTTGTGGAGTATTAGCCATTCTGGTTTTAGCTTTAAAAAACCTCAACAACAAAACCCCCACTGACTGCTGCTGTTTATTATTATGTTTTCAAGGCCAGTTGAGAAGGACTGAGTTGAAGTGCATGGATTGCACCTACACTGCAGTCCTGAGACCCCAAGGACAAGGTGGGTCTCTGCTGTCCCACTTGTGGAGACCACACCAATGTGGCAGAGCCCCACAACCTGCAATGGACTGTGAGGAAGTGAAAAAAAGGCAAAGCCCCTGGGACACAACTGCTGTTTCCACATTTTTTTCTCAAGTGAAGGGTTGTGTGCATCAAGGGCAGGGGTAAGATCTCAACCCTGGTGCCTGTGCACCTGCCAAGGGGACAGGCAGGGCTGACCTGTCCAGATCCACACACTTGATAGAGCAGAGTGCCTGTGTAGGGCGGTGAGATGAGCAGTGCCAAGCTTGAAGCAAAGCTTTTCAGAGTCAGTGGGAGCATTTCCACTGATTTCAAGGACTTGTATTACCCTCTTGAACATCTACAAATGAAAGATGCTGTACTCAAGACAACCTATTTTTTAGGGCCACCTTGCCCTGCTGCCTGCCTGTTTTGTTGATCTCAGAGCATCACAGCAAAAAAGCAAAACCAACAGCAAAGTCTTGGTATGTACCACACTGCTTCTCCTTTCAAGAGCTGAAATCTAATAATCCCCCTGACTCTCCTGTCCTTCAGTCATGCACACAGCATTCCCTTTAATACTGCTATGTCTCACTTCTCCTTCTTCTTTTCTTTCTTAAACAAAATTCCCAAGTGGAGGTATCAAGGTTTTCCTACAGCTCTGTTTCACTTAAAAAATAATTGGATCGTTATTTCCTATAAGGACCAAACTTCAACAGTAAGTAATTTCTAGAGATGTCAAGTGGCTCAGCATAAAAGTTAATCTTGATCTATTGGTTTGTTACGTGTGTTTACATCCAACCAGTTAGCTCTCCTTAAACAAGAGTGATTTGAAGCCCTTTCTGGAGAGCATGAAAATGATTCCCCCAGCACTTAGATCCTCAGGGCCATAATCCAACAAAAGCAGGCTTATCTTTAAGCATATGAGTAGCCCTGTCAAAGTCAATGGGGCTCCAGATGTGTTTAAAGATAAACACATACTTAAGTGCCTTGCTGTATTGGAACTTGTGACTGTTTTATTTCCACTTAATTTCAATAGTAGACCTTAAATTTTGTACATAGAGGCAGAGGATTCTTGCTGGATGGTAGAATATTATTTTCAAAGAGGATGAATAGGGAAATCCCAACATCATAGAAATAATTCTGAATTATTCAGATGGTCTATTTCAACTGTTATGAGTCTCTATTGTTTGACTTGTTTTATCTGGGGCTTCAGGACAGAAGCACTGCAAACATGGAATTGAGCCACAAAGCTCTGCAAGGCTCCACTCCAGTGCCACAAGTTCAATATCCCACTTTAGGGAAGTTGTTTCACCTGCTCAAGCTTCATCTCACCTCTGCAAAAATGAAGATTATTAACATTTCCTTTATCTCACTTCAGTTGCCTAGTAAATGCTTGGACAAGAATTTGATAATAGAAAATGCTGAAAGCTGCTTCTATTGAAAAATAAAACAGGAAAAAAATTGATTGCAAACCTGCTTGGGCAAAAAAAAAAAAAATGTTTCTTTGAGTTTTCCACATGCTCTAGCAATCAAATTGATCAAACAGCAATTTTATGCAACTGTTCCTTAACATTTCAGAGAATGAGCTCTGCTATTCTGGATGACTGAGCTCCAGATGAAACTGCAGCAGCAAAATCATCCCAGTGAATTAAACTGAGGAAGCTGAGCTTTATTGCTGGTGCATTGTAAGAGATGATCATCTATATGGCCGTTTCTGTGAAATGCATTTGGGTTGGATGGCTTTGTTTGGACACTCCATCTGCCCAAAGAGCTCCTTTGGCAGGGTCTGTGCTGCCTGCTCTGCCTGGCCCTGCTGCAGGCAGGCTTTCACACCCAGCAGGAAAGCCCCCACCACGGCAGAAGCGTCAGCACCCAGCCCTGCAGAGCTGCTGGATGTGCCTGGGAGGCAGTAGGGTGGAAGGCAGACAGGGAGGTGCATCACATGCCGTGTCTCCAGATTCTCCTGAGATTCCTCCTGGAGGAAGAGACAGCCTTTGGGCTCATCTATATTTCAACTACTCCAGTGACTGCAGCTTCTGCAGAGTCATGGCTGGTGGTCAGACACAGCAGCACTGCTCTGGTTTTTCCTGCAGCTCCCAGCACCCCTGAGCACAGGAGGGGCAGGGTGCTGTGTCTGCCCTGCTCCTGGCAGGGCCAGAGCTGCATGGAAACATCCTGCTGCACAAGCTGTGGGTGTGGAAAGGGCTGCAAGGCAAGCAGCCTTTTATTCCTGTCAGATTGCGGGCAACTGGACAGATCCCGTTTAAAAGGAAGGGGATGGGAGGGAGGTACTCAAAGAGTGGGAACATAATGAAATGAAAAGAAATCCAGATGTGGTGTTCATTTGCCTGAAAGGACTGCTGCCTGGGCCTTCCCACGCAGTGCAACAATTGCCACTCCATCTGCTAAGGAAGCAGCTATTCACACGGAGCCGTCTTCCCACGGCACAGCGCAGGGCTGCCTGTGACACCCAGGTTTGCAGCACAGCCCAACAGCCACCTGCCAGTGTGGCACTATCAACAAGCTTGGGCAATGGGTGATGTCCTTTTCCCCAGCTGAAAAGACTTTACAGGAACCAATGTGACAACGTGGCCCCGTGTGCCACACAGCATGTCCCCAACACATCTCGCGTCTTGAGGTGGCAGAAGCATGGACTGGCAGGATTCACAGAGAGAAAACTCATTCTGTGTAAACATCCACTGACCTGTGCTGCTTAATTCAAGGCTAGGCACTGGCCTGTGTTTGGCAGGAGAAGGACTGAGTGGTTACTCTAGACTGAGGTTCTGCAACATCTTTTTATTTTTTCCCAGCTGACATTTAGCTCCTCTCAGTAGCTCAGCTTTCCATTTCCCCTTTGCCATGTCTATTCTGCCAGGAAACTTGCTGGCTGCTTTATTGCCTTGAATGTCCAGCTCTTCTGCTATTCTTTTCACATCTGCACAGTCATTTTTTCTTTTGCTTCTGAATCAGAGCACCACTCCAAACAACCCTGTGAAGTACAGTCTATTATCCCTTTTCTCCACAAAGCGGTTTTGAATTTTCATATGTAATGTGCTATATAAAAATAAAAAACCTTGTCCTGTCTTAATAGCCTAATTCTTAAACAGTTATGGCCTCATTCTCCTTCAAAGTACATAATTTCCATTGACAGCAGTGGGAACACTGCCAACACAATGGTGAATTAGTTCCCATGAAAAAAAGATGCAGACACCAAAAGGTCCAATTCTGCTCTTCATTAGGAGGAAATGAAGGTAGAGCCAACAAAAAAGATAAAACCAAGACACAAAATCGCACGAAACAGCTTCATACTAACAAGGCAGTAGGTTGCTAACTGAGAAGTCGTTGGAACTGACCCTAATATGGCAGGAGTGTGAGTCAAGAGAAATTCAATAACATCAGTAGCACCTCATCTCTGTGGAAAAGCTGGGAATGAGCCCTCAGAGCTGTGCCTTCCCCTGAACTGGGAAAAGTTGGTACAGCTGGACCTGACCTGCCTCCTCTTATCTGGCTCATGGGGATCTGAGACAGTGTTTCAAGAACGTTTTAAAATCTTACCAAACGTTTGTCCTTCACAGCCAGACATCACACGGATGTTGTCTGTGCCATATTAAAGGGCAGGGAGTGGGTGGCATCATTTCTACACCTGAGAACTCAACAATGGGGGCTTGGCAGTCATTCAGCTTCCCTGCTGTTTCACACCTCTGTTCTCTGAATATTTTTCTTTTCTTTGTGCATGGTCTTGTCGTTGGAGTACTTCCCTCAGAATCTCACTCAGTCTCTCTGGCACAACTGGGGAAGCATAACATTCTCTGGGCTTCTTTTTCTTTTTCCCATCTATACAATAAAATTTAAAAAAAATAATAATTTCTTCCATCTGTAAAAATAAAAGAAATCATATTTCTTCTCTTATCTAATTAGTCTGTTTCAGATTGTTAAAAACTTAAAGAATACTCAATTTTTTTTGTATGACATCTAATCCATCAAGAGCACAAACAGATATGGGGATTCCTGATGTTTTCAGTGTAACATCACTTTTCTTGTGCTATTCAATGGTAGAAACATCCTAGCAATAAAAATAGACAACTAATATACTAGTAATACCAAGTCTTTAGAAACATTTTATTATCTGAGATTTGTGTCCTTCTGCTATTTAAATGAATAACCAAACTATAACTACACCTAAACTCCTTCATATTCATCAATAGAAAACTATGGGAGTTTGGCAAAAGTTGCCATACTTCTGACCAAAGTGTTTCTGCCTGACAATGAAGATGCTATGTGCTTCTACTGCTAGAAGAACTGCTCCTACTGCTTCTTCACACAAAAGTGAGCCTTGGAATCCAGACAGCAAGATCTGGACTCCAGGATTTCTTAAAATCATAGAATTGTTAAAGACCTTTAAGATCTTCAACCATCAACCCAGCACCAGCACAATGTCCATCACTAAACCATGTCCTCAAGTGCCACATCCACATTTTTGTGAACGCTTCTAGTGATGGTGGAATCATCTTATCTTACCTAGATTATTTCCTTCTAGGAACTGGAAAACATGATAAGTCATGCCTCTTGTGCACCCAGAGGGGGAATGCACCTTCTGCCACAGAGATGCCCGAGGAGTTTGGTTTTCAAATTTTGCAATCCCTTTGTCAAAGGAATCTGTGGGAGTGCACCAGAGCAAAAGATCTCTTCTTATTATTGCTCTTCTCCTCCTTGTCCTTGCCTGTGCTTTGCAGAAACTTAAAGCACACCAAACTTTGACAGGCTTGGCTTTGCAGAACCTCACTTCTGAGCTGTCCTCCACATTTAGGATTAATGTTCACTGCTGTCCCAACTGCACTGCTCTGGCTTTTTCCTGCCCAATGCCACCAGTCTCTCAGGTACCTTACAGAGTACTCTGCTCCTGGTACTTCAAGGAAGAACAAACTAACTCCCAAACAGATGCACTTCTGTCTCACTCCCCAGTGTGAGCAGTGCCCAGCCCTGGGTGTAAGACTCAATCAGGCTGATCATTGTTTTCAACCTTGTGTAATGAGTTAATCCTAACAATGTCCAACTCACTTTAAAATCAGATCCAGGTATTTGCCTCAGTAACCTCCTGCAACAGCAGCTCCCACAGGTGATGAGACGTGTCTGGGCATTTATTTTTCATTCTAAACTTGCTGGTTTAAAATTTAACCTGATGCCTATTCTCATGTGAAAAAATAAAAAGAGAGTCCAATGTTCAGAGCTTGAGAATTTTGATTTCCACAATCAGCTCCATTTTCATCTTCTCATCAAAATAATTCCAGTCTTTGCCATGTCTTGTGTATTAATCCTAGCAACTCTATAACTATTCTTTATTTGAATTTCTTGAACATTTTCTTGACTCTACTATGTACCTCAAGAGAGAAGAGGATAAAAAGAATGAACACAGATTTAATGTGCAATTATGGCATAATCCTGCTATATGGCATAAACCAGCTATCCTGATGGTTTTTTGGCATTCTGCTCTATCTTTATACAATGAAACCAAATAGTCTCCTTTTTTTTTTTGTTTGTTTGGTTTTTTTAAAGCTGCTGCTACAGATTGAGGTAAATCAGACACTGCTGACTTCTGGTACAGTTTCTTTTCCCTCAGAAATTGCAGGAAATTCAGAGCTCTTAGATTTTACAAGCTGTACAGGTAATCACTGATGATTTACATTACTTTTCATTTAGCCACGCTCAGAGCTGTCTGCCATCGTGCTGCTCACCCTCCCAGCATGCTTAAATCCATCAGGCAAAGTATTCACCATAAAGTGAACTCATCCCAAACTGACCCACAATCTCCAATGGGTATTAACAAACCAAAGTGCACTGATTTTTTTGCCTGTCTTTTCCATAATTTTCCATGACAAAAGGTTTGGAAGTATATGGAATCATTATTTTCAGGGATCCCTCTGAAATATTGCTATCTTCTGGGTAACAAAATCCTGACAGCATTCAAGCTACATATTCAGTCAAAAATTTCCTGTAAATGTGACTCTGTTCCCCTTTGTGAGTGTACCTTCAAGACCCATAGTTCAATAATTTTCTGTTTAGGCTCTTATTTGTCGGATGTAAAAGATCCAGGTAGACAAACCTTTCTAGAAGAGATTTGGGTTTTTTTGTGGTTTGTACTCCTGGCTGCTGTTGACATTTTCCATTTCCATATGGGGAATAAGGTAATCACATGATAATGAAGTAAAAAAAGCAAAAAATCAAACTTAAACCATTTCAGGAAGATTTTAACCAAGTCTACTGGATACCTTCTGGGTGAGCCTTAGATGATGTCAGGGTTTCTCTCACCCCAGAGTGAGGGTCAGTTTCCAATCTCTCACATCATTCCAACATGACTGTCCTCTGCAGCTTTCTCTGGATCCTTGGGACCACGCTTATGAGTTTTTGAGACACTCTTTGTGTTCAATCTGACCTGACCTAAGCTTTCAAAACCAAAGAACTAAATGGTTTTAACCCAAAATGTGACTCCTTTTTTTTTTCTTTAATTTGATGCAAAGGTCTTTAGTGTTAAAACATCAAGTACAGGAGAGAGTACAGTTCACATCTACTGCTCTGGACACATCACCTTTGCAAACATCTTCTCTTGTTTAAACCTTCAAGCTTGCTTTTACTGGCTCTGTGAAAAAATGTGATTGTGAGAGTTTTAGCACCAATAGTAAAGGCTCATGGTCTAACAGCTTTTGAGGTGGTAAATACTCATGAGTGCTCCAGAAGAGTTGGTAAAGCTGACTCCTCTCTCAGGAGAGGGTGAAATGAAGGCAGAGGGAGTTTGAGTGCTCAGGTACTGGTGATTACAGAGGCAGTCAGTGACAAGGATAAGGCTGAAACCAAAGGCTCTCAATCTGCTGTCAGAGAACAAACAGTATTTCCTCTCAAATCAGAGTTTTCCCTCATGGAAAGAATCCTGTCTCAGCCCTGTTCAGATGGCTTGCATATGCCATGGGTATGATACAGGCAATAAAGCTTTGTAATAAGCTACTGTCCAGATTGATAACTGTAAGGAGCATCTCATAATGACCACAACATGATTAGTCATGATACATGTGTGATACCCATGCTCATTATTACTGGCCTCCAGAACAGCACTGCTGAGTCCTGCCAATGTGCTCAGTTTAGTATCTGGAAGAGACAATACTGCAATTACTGCCAAAGTATGCAGGAAAATATAGAAGCAGCTGGTTGGGGATTCTGCACCAGGCTGGCAGTCAGGAGCACAGCAAAGCATGGGAAGATAGGAGCTGCAAGGACTAACCTAGATTATCTGGATCCAATGAATTATTTTAAATATGTCTCTGGGTGCCCGTTTATTTTAAACAGTTGTCTTGCAGAACAGAAGGCATGCATGGGACACTGGCATGAGGAACACACCACCTGCATGGGAGCTGATGAAGCCTGTTTGGAAACAGCTACATCCCAATTTCATACCAATATTTGATGGTGTTGCCCATTTATAAGGCAGAGAGAAATTTTCTTTTTCTTGCTGTTGTACCCATTAGATTTCTTGTGAGCCTGTGACATTTAATTTCATGTACATCTTTTATGTCATGACCCAGGGATCCACATGCCATTGAAAAACACAAATGTACCTGATCCTCAGTCCTTGGAAAGTCTGGGAAAGTGGAATTAGAGCTGATTCTAGCCATGCAGACTACCACAAACATGACAACCTTACCTTCCACTTCACACAGAGAGCTGAACTGAGTCAAAGACTTCAATCCTTTCCTTCAAAGGCAGTGTAAAGTTTCCAGATAGAAACACATTTCTGTTCTTCAAGGATACTGCTCCCCTGTGTGGGAAGAGTCCGTTTTCCTCAGGCTCAGTTGCAGGAGATGAAGGCAATTCACACTAGAACAAATATCCATCTGCAGAGAGCTTAGCACATGCCTTCTAAATGTCCCCTAAATACACACTAGCATGTACATTTTGAGACTTCCAGAGCCCATCTTCTGTTGTAAGGAAATGTCCTCAACAGCAGCAAGTAACTGCAAAAACAAAAGAGTTGTTAATTATGCTGTGCACTTTGTTTTGAGAAGGTGCTCAATGTTCCTGCTGGTAAACATATTTCTGAGACTTGTGGGAAAGAAGTGAACCTTCATCTTGATGAAGACCTTCTTTTTCTTCTGCACTGACACAGTCACTCACACTGGACAGGAATGCCCTGTCCAAGAGAAATGTAACATTAATGCACAAAATAATAAGGTTTTTCTTGTCTCTTCATAGCAATTCCTTGACATTACCACATGTATCATTATAACAACCATACTCTCTGTTAACTGGAAATAACCAGGAAGTTGTTCAGCCCCAAGGTACCAGTTCACATCCCCTGTGCTAAACACGTATCCAAAAAAGGCCTTGCAGCTCCTTGCCAAAGGCATCTGTGAATTCAAAAGCAAATAATCTGAACCAAAATAGTCAGGAAAATTAAAGGAATAAAAATCTGCTTAGGGCTATTAAACCCTGAGATGAAACTTTGAGTCAGAAGATCTCTGAACCATGCTTTCCAGCTTGAAACTTTTACTTTCATCTACAAAGAAGAGCACAAGAAGTAGTAGCTATAATGTACATCTCTTCTGTACATGAAATAGAGATAAAAAAACCATGAATAATGGCAGTCAATAAGAGACAGATTTTTTCAGTCTTCTACATGCTAATGCAAACTAATAGAACTGTATTTGAAAAGCAGCAAGGTCTACACAGCAAAGCACAGCCAGGGAGTACCTGTGTAGTGTGCTAAGACATTTTAAGCACTATTTGAAGGGAAAAGAAGTAACCCTTAATCTGCTTATCCCGTGACACACGAGTGTGGATGTGAGAGTGCTGAAGCTACAGACATGCCTGAAGTTGTGACAGAGGGACACATTATGTCCTGAAAGAACATAACATCCAAGAATTGTTTAAGCATATAGTGGGGGGAAAAATAAATGAGAATAGGTGAAAGGAAATTTAGTGACTGCTGGACTAAAGAAAACTTTGCTCTCGTGAAGGGAAAAATTCTGATTTTCCCAGTGCTCTTCTGGATGTTGCTATTTGTTGCAGATGAGTGGGCCTCAATTAAAGTAACTGAGCTCTGTTTGGACAGGCTTGTCTGCTCACTACAAGTTTCCTGCAGGATTAGACTCATTATTTGAATTTCCAGACCTTCAACAGTGCTATGTTCATAATGTGTGAAAGTAAATTTAACTGATCAAATTAGGAAAATTCTCTTTATACCACTGAATTCTATGGACAAAAATATCCTTGAAATGTATTTATCAAATTAAGGCACGAGTAGAACAAAATTCCCTTGGTCTTTACTGAGCTTTGGATCAGGGGCTTGTCATTAAAAAAAAAAAAAAAAGCCAGATTATCACACAAATACAATATTTAATCTCCAGATATTCTGCTTCAAACAGTGTAATTGAGTTCAATAGCTCCGTGTTTATTATTATGGCCTATGCATAGAGATTAGCATAAAGAAAACTATGGGGGAAATGTCATACATACACCCACACAACTATGCAAATATAATTATAATTGCCTCTGTATTTCACAGTAAACCTTTTATGGGAATCACTACGCCTATTCTGTCTAAAATAAAATCTGTTAGGTAAAAATGTTTGTAGCAGAACTTTGTTTTGTTTAGCATTAAACAGCCATGTCCAGCTGGGACTGTTGGTGGTGCCTTGCCTGTGCACACACACGTGTATGTTTATCTACCTCACACAACAAAGCTAGCCTGCTAAGCCCAGCCTGTACTTCAGCTACACTAAAAACTTCCCTAATCAGCATCCACTTGTTGCATTTCCTTTTGAAAGACCAAATCTCTCTGAAATGTATCAGAGATTTCCTGGTATCCTGTCACCCAACAGGCCTTTGAACAACACTGCAAATCCATGGAGGAAATGAACTCCTTCCATCCTCTCTCTGTAGCTGCATGAAGCCTTGCACAGGGGGGCTGGGGTTTATTTGGGGCCCCTGGGTATGGCTGCCATACAAGTAGGAGCTAAAAACAGCAGAGCACCACAGATCACTGAGATGCATTGGTTGTAAGGAAAAAAGAAACCTGGTCCATAAGAGGATGTTCCATGTCTGGTTTTGTGCATAAATACAGTTGAAATGAGAGGGTTTGATGAAGATCTTAGGTACACCTCACCAATCTCAATCTGACTTTTCAGACAATGTAAATATAAATAAATTATGGAGAATTGTGGGAAAATGACAAAGATTTGAGATTTCCACTAAAGACAATCCACTGAAATGTACCTATGAACTGCCATCTTATTTTTCTTTTTTTCCTTTTCTTTTTTTTATCCTCCTTTCCTTTCCTTTCCTTTCCTTTCCTTTCCTTTCCTTTCCTTTCCTTTCCTTTCCTTTCCTTTCCTTTCC
>VYZP01061150.1:26944-56977 GCA_013400635.1 Hypocryptadius cinnamomeus | reverse complement strand
TTTTTCATTTCCTTTTCTTTTTTTTCCTTTCCTTTCCTTTCCTTTCCTTTCCTTTCCTTTCCTTTCCTTTCCTTTCCTTTCCTTTCCTTTCCTTTCCTTTCCTTTCCTTTCCTTTCCTTTCCTCTCTCCTTTTCCACCCTCCCCACCCCCCATTCTTTTTTTTGCCTCTCATGAATTTCCTGTTTATGGTGATTGGGCCCCAGCACTGGATCCTTCCCTCCATTACACCACTTTGGACAAAGATTGTGTCCCATGGGATGAGGGTGGGTGGTTTTTCCACCAGCAGAGGCAGGATGAGACCCATGGAGCTGAGTGTTCAGCTTCTCCCTTCTGGTATCATCTGCACCAAGCCACAGGGCTGGCCCTGCCTGCTTCAGGTGGGTGGAATTCCCAGGCAGGCAGAGGACGAGGCAGGGAACAGCCAGCCTGGTGGATACACCACCATTTGTGTGAAAAATTCTCAGGGAAAATTCTTTCTCTCCCTCTCAGGCCCCTAAACTCTTTGTGAATGGGGCCAGTGCAACATGTGGCCTTTCACCTCGCCCAAGAACCACTGCCAGACAGCCACACTCAGAGAATTGTTTGTTAATAGTCCAATTAGATAATTGCCATCTTTCACTCCTTTTGCTCTACATTTCCCATAAAGGAATGAATAAGGAGAGAAGCATGAAGAGGGCTTCTGCCCTGCAAGGTGACAAGAAGGACTGGAGCATGCTCTTTGCACAAGGCCATTTGCTTGAATTGAATCATTGTAGCCTAATCAATGGTCTTATTGGATTACTGGCTGTTGCGGTTCTCAAAGATATTGTAGCAGAGACAATGAAATAGCTAGAGTAAAACTTTTTTCTCCTTTAGTGGATCACGCAGTTGAGATTTTTCACGGGCTATCTCTCTCTCTCTCTCTCTCTCTCTCCCTCCTTCCCTCCCTCCCTCCCTCTCTCTCTCCCTCTTTCTCCCCCTCTCTCTTTCTCCCCCCTCCTGGATCCACTGCACACAAAGCTGGCNTTTTTTTTTTTTTTTTTTTTTCAATGAGCAGGCTCTGCGAATAGGTTCAGTGTTTGCGAAGGTGCAGAATTAGCAGACACACATGCATGCACACATACACACACACACAGAGGGAGAAGCACAAAAAGCAAGTATCGGGACTGAAATAAGGAGAGGTAGGAGTTTAAGATGGCTGTCTGTGGGGAGATGTGTTAACGAGGATTTCTGCTGGCCAAGATAACCTGCTTCCTTGGAGAGATCTGCTTGAAGGAAGAACTTTTTGTATGTGTGCATTCTGGGGATCTGTTTGTTTGTTTACAATTCAGGGGGCTTTTTTTTTTTTGCTTTTTCTTCATCCCCCTGCAACTGCATTTTTTCAGCCTTTCCTAGCAGCTTTATTCAGATTTATTTGGCGTGCTTTGGAGAAAGCCACTATATAATCGGGAGGTCAAAGGCAGACTGAAGAAAGTTAATAATGGCTGCTAATGGTGCTAACAATTCAGGGTGAATCTTGTCATAAGTTGTTTTTTTTTTTCCCTCTCCCCCACCCTTTTTTTCCTCTCTCCTTTTTTTTTTTTTTTTTTTTTTTTTTCTGGAAGTCTCAGTCTTTTGATTGTGTGTTTCCTGAAAGCAAGACCAATCATTTCAGTTTATTCACTGGCTAAACTCTACTTGATTGGGGACAAGCACACAAACCATCCATTACGATCTGATATATTATCCAAACAATTTAGTGTATTCATGAGGTAACCTAAATGTGGAGGCTGCAAAATTACCCGTAATCAATTGAAACAGCGAGTGCGCGTCCCTCTGTGTGTCTAACAACTACATGTCTCTGTAATAAGGCAGACATTAAATCATTTTAGAGTTGTACTGTTGAGTACCTGATCACTGGGCGCTCTGGGAAGCTGGACAGTCACATTAGGACGCTGGGACTGAGGAAGCCGCTGCTTTTCCAGTGGGATAAAACCCGATCTTCCTTACTCAAGGTGCTTTACAGATCCCCACCGATCTCACCCTAAGTCGTGCAATATCCAGCATAGACTTCGTCTTCTTCTTCTTCTTCTACTCTTCTATAATTTTTTTGTTATCGTTGTTGGCGCTTTTTTTCTTTTTTTTTGGTTTTTTTTTGTTTTGTTTTTATTGCACTACATGTTTGGGAAACAAGACAAAATGGACGTTAGATGCAGTTCAGAGACTGAAGCTAACCGGGTCTCGAAGAACGGACATAAAGAGGGCAAGGAAAGCAAAGGGTCTGAAGGAAATATTTCTACTTCTTTTTTGAAGGATCAGCAAGGGACTTTTTCTGCCTCTGCAGCTACGGAAGGTTGTAATAAAAGTAAATCTAGTTCGGCTGATCCGGACTATTGCAGGAGGATCCTAGTTAGAGGTATGAGTTTGAGGTGTTCGGCGAGGGTGGGGGAAGGTGAGCCGCGCTCACGCCCGGGAGATGGGTTGATTTTGTCGCTTTGCCTCGGGTCTGGCCCTGGGTTGAAAGCCCTTCCTACGGCTGCGGGGGAGAGACCCCGCTCCCGGCCGGGCTCTGCCCTGGACCCCGCTCCCGCCGGTTTTATCCCGGGGAATTTCCGCCGGCGTCTCGGCGAAAAGTTAAGCCGCGGTGGTTCCTCCCCGGCGCTGCCCCGGAGCGGACCAACCCCGCTCATTGTTGTTTTGTTTTTTTCTTTCCTGCTTTGCAGCTTTCCCGGGGTGCCCGTCCCCGCGGGGAGCCCTCCGGGGACAGCGTTGCCTCGGGGGGCCGCGGCTGTGCCCCGCGGGCCGGGCGCGCTCCTTCCGCGCCCGCGCATCCCGCCCGCAGCCGGCCGCGTACCGCGACGTGGGGCTGCGGGCAGGAAGGCCCTCTCGGAGGGCAGAGGTTCCTTCTGTGCCCCCTCTCTCCGTGTCCCGCAGCCCGTAGGAAAGGGCTGGTTTAAAATAACCACCAGCCTGAAAATACATGGAGGAATGACGAAGGGCTTTTTAATAATTACTTTTTAATAGTTATACGTTTAATTTCCCTCAATCGTCTTCCCTTCTCCAGGCTAAAATTGCTAAATCGTCTTGTTCTTACTCCCTCCGAAAAAAAAAAAAAAAAAAATTACCTGAAGAAATTTCAGTTTTTTAAGGTGCGTTTTGGGGGAGGAGGGAGAGAAGAGAATCGGAACAAAATATGTGGGAAGCAGGCCTTGAAAGCCAGAATTAATCCTTATGCCACTGGTTGACCCAGAGAAGGGTCAGATTAAAAAGATGTGATTGTCTCTGATTTAAAACGTACCGAGGAGGTAAAATTACGACAAGCAAAGTTGGGAAGGGTTTAAAGTAACCTGAATCTGGCTATAGCTTGACAGTCGTGCTAATGAGATTTGTCCTGCTTTCCTTCAGTCGAGGCTACCAGAAAAGTGAGGTTTCTGCGGGCTGGTTGGTGCCTTGGTTTCTTTCCCTCCCCCCCCTCCCTTCCTTTTTTTTTTCACCTCCTGCTTCTCGTTGCCAAAACCCCAAAGCGGCAGCGGGAGCGGTGCAGGGTGGGCTGGAGGTGTCCCCACGTTCACAGTGGCAGGCAGCCAGGTCGGGGCACTGCTGCCTCGGAAAGCTTTTTTTTTCTTTTTTTTTTCTTTTTTTTTTTTTTTTTTTTAAGCATTATTTCTTTTTCATTAAAAATATAATAAAANATATCTGGAAACTGGGGGTTTCTATGGCAACAGCTTTTTTTTTTTTTTTTTTTTTTTTTTTAAGCATGATAAACTTGTCATTAAAAATATAATAAGAAAAGTTCATCTTTTGAGGTGGGGGATGGAATGTGTATGGTGGCTACCAGCAAGTCCTAGCCCGGAGCCCAAGGGGAACAAAGAGTAGCCCTGCACTCCAGGCACAAAGCCTGGCCTGAAGGATCTCTCTCTCCCCAGCTTTCCAGAGGGGCCGTGGGTGATGCCGCAGTGTCGTACTGTGAGTGCAATATATTCAAAGTAATTTTTAAATGGGCCGAGGGGATTAATTATAGAGGCCTGGGCCCCCATCGCCCCCTCCTTCCTTCTCTGCTGTGGGTTTTTTCCCTTCCGTGGGTGCAGTGGCCAGGTGCAGAGCCTCAGTCGCAGGGACCCTGCTCCATCCCGACTCGTGTCTCGGTCCTGAAGGCGCTGGGAACGGCTCTTTCCCTTGGAAAAATTAGAAAGTATAAAAGGGGGTTGAAAAGCAGAGAAGGGTTGCCTGGGTATGGAGCTGACTGCGCCTTTCTTTGCCAGATGCCAAAGGTTCAATCCGAGAGATTATTCTACCTAAGGGGCTTGATCTGGACCGTCCCAAGCGGACCCGCACCTCCTTCACGGCCGAGCAGCTCTACCGCCTGGAGATGGAGTTTCAGCGCTGCCAGTACGTCGTGGGGCGGGAGCGCACCGAGCTCGCCCGCCAGCTCAATCTCTCCGAGACTCAGGTAGCGCCTGAAGGACGGGGAGCCGCGCCTGCCCTGCCCTGCCCTACTCCGCGGGACCCCCTTCCCGGCCCGGGCATCTCCGTGCCCTGCGGGCCCCAAGGACGCGGCCCTGCGCGCCTCCTGCGCCCCCAGCGCAGCCCCCGCGGGGCCGAGGGGCGAGGCAGCCCCCGAGGTGCCCACGCGTGTCCGGCCGGGGGAAAGAATCCCGCCGGCGTGATGGAGCTGAGGGGCTCGTGGCTGAGGAGTCCTGGCTGGGGACCCCTAACTGCGTGTGTCCCTAAATGCGTGTGTCCCTAACCGCGTGTGTCCCTAACCGCGTGTGTCCCTAACTGCGTGTGTCTAGGGAAGGGGAGCTGCTGGCCAAGGGGGTCCCTCGTGTCCCCGCACCCAGTCCCACTGGGCTCTCCCCCCGGTCCGAGGGCCTCGGAGGGAGCTTGGCCACGAAGCCAAACTCCTGCCGGGCCGGGGGCGGCTCCCCCAGCTCCGGCCCGCGGGGATCCGCTGGGGCCCCGCCAGGCTCGGTGTGCCCGGCTGCGCGAAGCCGGCCGCCCCCGGGCGCGGGGATTTCGCTGCTGCGGCCGGGGAGAAGCGAGGAGAGGCCGAGCCGCTCCCAGTCCGCAGCAAGCGGGATACAGGCGCTCAAACTCGCAGGGGGAGATGGGCACCTTCCCCCGGGGCTGCCGGGCTGGAGACGTTCGGCCCGGGCTTTCCTGGGTATGAGAGATCCGGGGATGGGGCTGAAGTTTGGGCCGTATTTTGAGTCCTTGTATGTCCGAGGGGGAGAATCGCTTCTCCACCCTCCAGGGCAGAAAGGCCGGGGACCGACAGGAGGCCTACAACTCTGTGAGAGCGCGGGAAAGCATCCAAAAAGTCCAAACTTCTTAAAGCCGGTTTCCACAAAACACCATATAACAGTAAATTCCCCTGACACGATAATTAGCTTTTTTCTTTCCTTGCCGGATAGGAGCGACAAGTTCAACAGCTTGTAGGTTACAGAACCTGCCATGGGTGGGTTTTGTTTGTGTTTTGTTTTGGTTTTGGTTTTGTTTGTTGTTTTTTGGGTGACTTCCAGAATTCCTTTTTAAAGTTGAATATTTTTTAAATTATTTGGGGGTGGAGAGAGAGTGTCCGGTTTGGAATACGGGGAAAGAAGCTCATTGCTGCTGTTACCCCCAGGAAGGGCAGTCAGAGCAGGCAGCCGCTGCAGGGAGCCGCGGAGTGCCCGGGGCTCCGGCTGAGCCGGCTTAGAATAAAGCGGTGAGAAAGGGCTGGCTCCGTCTCCCAGAGAATTCCCGGCCTGTAGTAAACTAGGACGAAGTGAGAGGTCTGGTTAAAGATGCAGAACGAAAGGCCCCGGGGTCACCCCGAAACCGGGAACATTCAGAGGGGTTGCGTTTTGTGAGCGTGGCTTTGTGCGTTTTGGAAACGCTCCCCGCTGCCAAGTGTCTGCGCGCCCTCCCCCGCAGCCTCCCGGGGCACCTGCCGGGGGGCACCGCTCCTCCCGCCCCGCTGACCCTGCCTCTCTCCCCGGCCTGCAGGTCAAGGTCTGGTTCCAGAACCGTCGCACCAAGCAGAAGAAGGACCAGGGCAAGGACTCCGAGCTGCGGTCGGTGGTGTCCGAGACCGCCGCCACCTGCAGCGTCCTGCGGCTGCTGGAGCAAGGCCGGCTGCTCTCCCCGCCGGGGCTGCCCGGCCTCCTGCCGCCCTGTGCCNAGGCGGCGGCCGGGGCCGGGGCCGGGGCGCGGCGAGGGGCAGCGGGCGCCTCCCGGTGCGCTCCCCCTGCCCCGCGGTCTGTCTGTCCGTCTGTCCGGGCGGGAGGGGCGGTCGCGCTGTCCGTTCGGTCGGGAAGGGACGCAGAGGGTCAGCGGCCGGGGCGAGGCTCGGCCGGGCTCCCTTCGATCGGCTTTAGCCAATGCCGAGCGAGGGAGCGGGGTTTCGGAGAGAGGAGGATGGAGCTGCCAGGTGATGCCCTTTTTGGGGTGGTTTTTTTGTGTCTCGCAGACTCAGTGATTTCTAAGCACAAAGGTTTTGGGGCCCCACCTGTGGCCCCGTTTACCCCCACACTCGCTGCACTACAGCCCCGACCGAGCCCTTAGAACCAGTCAGGAAATCCTCCAGCAACTTTTCTTTTTCACCGTAAATCTTGAATGTGGGAAGGGCTGAAACGGATTGAACGTAGTCACGAATAGGGGAGACAGAAATCAGTGGCTGCAGAAATTTTTTATAAAATTGTCTCTTCCTTCGAGATAACACAACGTCCCACCCCTCCTTTTTTCCCCCTTTTTTCCTTTTTTTTTTTTTTTTAAATTTGAATTCCGACGGGCCTGTCCCGCGGAGCTTGTCTGCAAAAACAAGTCCGCAGATAAATCATGAAACTCACGAATCTATTTGTATCTAGATCTGTTGCGATCGTAATTTTAATTTTTATTGCTCTATTTGATTTTTCCAAATAATTTCAATGTTCATCTAAACACAAAAAAACCCTGTAGCCTTCCTTCCTCCTAAAACAACCCTCTCGCATATCGCTCACACTTCATTTAAAACGAACGTAAAATATAAAAAGCGTATCTTTTATTGTTATTTTTGTACTTTAAAACACATCTATGTAACAAACTTTTTTTTTTTTCATAATTCTTACTGCTATTTTCTCCACAAACATATGTATTTCACCTTCTAGTATTCTGGATCGAATATTTTCTGTTCAATTTCGGTACTTGAATTTGCCACAAAAGGGATGCTGTACTTAGGTAGTTCTTCGGGGGAAAAATTTATTTACTTTGGTTTTAAGTTTCTTTTCTTTCTTTGAACTTTAACACATGGCGTTTACAAACTGTATAAATACGTGCCACCAAACTGTAACCAAAAAAGAAAAAAAAAATTACAAAAAGTGGAATGGTTGCTGTAGAATATAGAATTAACTATAGACCAGAACTGGACAGAAGGAGCTGGATGAAAAGAAAATAGTAATTTTATTGTAAATTATTTACGTCTGAAGTTTCTAGGCAACTAGTCGAAAAAATAATGAATGAATCGAGCGCTGAGCCCTTGCTACTAACTTTTGTTCTGAATGTTTTGGATATTTGGATGTTTTGTATTTATGTGGTGAGAGTGAAATATATTATATCTATATGATGACGGAATTAGGTGTATTTTCGTCTTATATTTGTAGCACCCAAATTGCCTTCATTTACACATGCACCGCAAAAAAAAAAAAAAAAGCAACAAAACACTATCCCTACATAACCTTCCCGATTTTTCCTTTTTGTTTTTAATTAAATGTAATGTTTCATTTTGAGCGGGGGCCTGTGAGGTCCCCTTCCTAGAGGGTGATTTCTCTCCTGGGGCAGTTTTGGGCATTCCCAGTCCCGTGTTCAGCTCTGACCCAGCCCTTGTAGCGCTCCCTGGGCCGCGGGGCCGATCCCCACCCGTGTCCCTGCCCGTGTCCCTGCCCGTGGCCGTGCCCGTGGTGCTGCCGGTGTCCCGGAGGTGCCACCCTGCCAGGTGCCACCCGGGCAGGGCACTGCTCACCTCCAGAGCTGTCCTGCCAGTGCCGGGCCAGGCCGGCACTTCTGGATGCACATCCGTGCGTGTGTGACAACACACAGACATACAGGCACACCTAAATGCACAGGCACAGCTGGTGTGCACAAATACAGATATTTAGAGCTGTTTTCTGCATGGCTCTTGCTTCCATTCTGATTGGCAGCCCAGCCCTGAGGGTTTTTACTGGGCAGCCAGTGCAGGTTTCCAGGAGCACCCCAATGCCCTGGCTCCTCAGGCCGAGCCACCTGGGCAGGGTGGCACCTGCTGTCCCCACGCCTTTGCCCTGCCCACGGGTCCCTGTGTGGCCTCTGCTGGGCTCTGCCATGAGCCTGTCCCAGCCAGGGCAGATGCACTGCTCCAGATTAGGAGGGAAAGATGCAGTGGTGATGCTGATTTGGTTGGTTTTTTATGAGGAGTGTAGAAATGATCTGGGGAAGGGCAGCCGGGGTGAAGGACGGGATCGCAGGTGACATTTGAAGAGGTGACATCAAAACTGCTGGTCAAGACTGGAAAACTTCAAGGGGAGGGCAGGGAAAAGTGTTGTTAAAAAGAAAAGAGCTGAATGTGACAGAACAGATCTGCCAGGGAGATCTGGAGGGAGAGAGTGGTTTTCAGTTTCTGCCTTGCCTGGACTGCACAGCATCACCCACAGCCCCGGCCAAAGAGGGGAGCCCTGGCCTGGGCTGCCTTTGCCAAGGAGGGAATTATCACCACTCAAACCCTCCCTGGGCTCCCCTGCCAAACGTGGGGCTGAGCTGTGTGACGAATTTGCCCTGTCTTGCAGGACCTTCCTGCAGCTGAGATGGGGCCATTCCAGTGCCCAAATTCGCTGCTGTGTTGTGAGCCATGGGAACAGCAGCACAAACGTGTTCTGACAGAGCTGGCTCAGGTGCCCTCATCTAAAAAGAGGATTTCCCTGCTCCTCTGTTTAACCAGAGATTGCAGGAGCATTCCTGTCCCCTCACACAGGTGCCACGAGGCTCTTTTTCCCTGGTTGCTGGCCTGATCTGCAGTCTCAGGGTTGGAGCTGTGGTCAGTGTAAGCTCTTTGCTCCTCTTGTAAGGCAGTTTAAGCCAGCATCAGGCTAAATTGCTGACACAATAGCAGAAGCCCTTATTTCACAGCTTTGCAGCCTTCAGTATACATGTGAAGAGCTAGACATTTTTATTCTTATTACTATTATTATTAATTATTTCTGAATATTTAAAAGAAAAAAAAAAAGGGGATGTGCCTTGAAGTGTGAAGGAGTCTTGTCTAAGCATTCAGGTGAAATAAGTACTTCAGGAAATTTTCATTTCTTTTTTTTTTTTCTTGTCTCCTTCAAATTGCACCTGTCCCACACCTGTATCAGAGGCTGTTTCTGGGCTGGGGTCAGAGCAAAAACCAGAGGCTCCCCAGTCCCGTGCAGGGCTGTCACGGTCCTGTTTCAGTTTCTGCTTTTGACTCAGGCCAAAACCTTGGAGCTCCACCGGGAGGGATACAATCGGTAATTTCCTTTAAAATTTTCAGTATTTCAAAAGCATGGGGTCCCTGAGAGCCAAAACATCCTGCTTTCTACAAAACAGATATATAAAATATGTTCATCTGCATTTTTGTAAAAAAAAAAAAAAAAAAAGAGGGAATACCACCTGTGTCATTGCATAGGACAAGTTAAAAATCATCCATACACACATCTACATGCACAGTGAGGCTGCATATAAAAGCTGGTTTGGTTTTTGGTTGGTTGGTTTGGTGTGGTTTTTTGTTGTTTTTTTTTTCCAACTACATCAGAGCTGTTCTGAAGCTGTGTGCTGCCCAGAGACACTACTTGCTTGTTTGCACTGAGATGCTGAGTTTCATCCTACTGGAGCAATGAACACAAGCCACCTTCCTGAAGCTATTTGCTGCTGAAAGGTTTTGCTGCATTTCATGCTGTATTTTTATTTGTGGCCATCACTGGGGCATTACAGCTCAAACACAGAAATATTTGGCTTATGCAGAGGGAGCATGTGTGAGTGTGAGGGGCAGGAATATTTAGTAGGAAAGCAAATAAACCAAGTATAAATCTATATCGGCATGAATTTTTAAAGGAAATCACAAAAGGATTTCTGTGGCAGGTGGACTTCCCCAACTTCCCCTTTCCAGCAGCTACACATAAGGCTTAGAGTGAGCAAGGATTTAAAATGATGGGGTGCGTCATGGGCTATTTAAATTTCTTCATCTGAACTCAAGGAATATTTTCACAGGTACATGGACAATATCTCTCTTCCTGTGGCTCTCAGGAAGGAAGAACTCCCAGGATCAGCTCCAGAGCACCCAGGGAAAACACAAAACAATGCTAGCCAGGTGCACAGAGGGAAAAGAGGAATCAGTCTGTTTAGAGGACTTTTTCAAAAGCATTTGCCCACCCACTTAACATAGACCCTGCTTTATTTGCTGCTCCTCCATATCCCTCATGCCAGGGATTAGTGCAGCCTCTGACCACTCTGTCTCCATTTGCAATCCTGTCATCAGCCCAAGATACACGACCTTGTGACATGTAAAAAAGCACATGAGGTCTCTGATTAACTTCAGAGTATTTAATTACTTTTAAGGAAAGAAAAACACTTCCAAAGAGTGAACAGAAGCACGTCACAGCCACCAGCAAGTGTTTAACAAAATTACCAGGGAAGCTAAAATGAAATCAATCGATGTGATGCTGCCTATGCAACAGCCACAATATAAACTGTGACCTTGGAGCATAGCTGTGGCCAAAGTGCTGGCTGGCAGGGGCTGACCTGAAACATTTCTGACTCAGGTGTAAGAACTCTCTAACAAGCACTTTACTCCCCATCTTTCTGCTGCTAATAATTGCTGAGCAACTTAAGCACCATATTTATTTATTTATCTTTCTATATATATGGTTGTTAGTGCTCACTCTGTTCTTCATCTCTGTGTAAGTGACTGATTCTAGTTTGTATATTAAGTCTTAAACTTTTCTAGTGGAGCGAGTTCCACAGTCAACCACACGCAGAACAAAAATTATTGTATTTTGTATATGTTTTCTACTTTTTGTTAGCATGAATTGTCCCAAGCTCTGTCATCAGAAGTAGCAGAACAGATGTTCCCACCTTCTGCAACCACGTCCTTTTAAATTCCTTTACCATGTTATTTTTTCTTTGTCTCCTTTCTCATGAACAATCAAAATAATTTTAACTTATTTTCATACAGAGTTCTTGCAAATTGTACTTAATATAACTGTTTGCCAAGAGGTGCCGCCTTTTTTTTTTCTTATTCTCTCTGTGGAAAAAAAAAAAGTAATAAATTCCCAGAGCTTTTTTCTCTTCAGCTATCTGCAACCCTTTCTTCTGTTTGATCTCCCTGCTGTGAGCAAGAATGAAAACATCACACCAGTATAAGGATTTGCCCAGAACACAAACCTTTACTTGGCACTTGGTGTCATTGCCAATCCAAGAAAACAGGACCACAGGCCTCATCTGATGAGATGCCACAGCCTGGGCAAAGAAATAGTTTTTTTATATTTCAGTTAAAGCAGAGAACCAAGGAACCAGATGTAGGAGGGGGCAAATAAACAGTTCAATCCACACAAGGTGGGTCTGCAAAGTTTGCCACAGAACAAGGCACACCTACCTGGCAGAAACCTCTTCTTACAGCTCTCAGAAATGAGTGGTTTGGCTGCTTAAAGAAACACCACCAAAGGCATGGGCAAGAGCAGGCTTTAGTATGAATTTGTGGAAATGCAACTTGACAGAGTTTGATGGCAATGTTCACTCTGCTATTTACTGCACAGGTTAAAGCATAAAAAGGAAGATCAAATTACAAGCAATTTGACATTATTTGTATGGAATCTGGGAATGCAAAAGCAGGTAAAGGTGTAAAGGGTATGGATGCAAAGATAAGGGTGCAAAAAGGTTTAGCAGCACTTAATCATTGAATTCTTTAACATTTACAACAGTGATTCAGTAGGGCTCATTACAACAGTGACTTAACCATAGATTTGAGACAGTTGCATTCATGCCATAGTCAATTCACAGGCACACAGGTAAAATGATGTGTACACCAATTTCTAGGGGTGTAAAGGTTCCTATCAAAAATTCCCCTCAGGTTCACTGAAATACTCACACCAAATCATTGTTCTCACACCAAATCATCAATACTCACACTTTGCATTTCCTGACAGGCAAGGGTTTCACTTCGAGGAATGTAGAGATGTGGTGGGGTGGGGAATCAGCCTCAGCCTGGCTGTCAGAGATGGTTCCTTGAGTACCACGGGTTTGGCTTGGGACCTCTGAGAGCCACAGGGAGGTGCTGGTGCAGCTGCTGCAGTCCAGGAGAACTCAAAGAGTCTCACTTAGGACCACCATTTATAGGGTCACAAGATGATTGACTTTGGCCATCAGTAAGTTTCCCTCCTGACCACAACCCAAGCCAATAACTGCTGTGCTTTTTTTGCAGCTTCCCAGAGTGCTGGAACAATGGTACCATTCCACCCAGGCTACAATTCACACTGGTGCCACTCCCCTCAGGCCACAGCTCAGGTCAGTGGTTCACCAAGGTTACAAAGGAGAATTGCTTATCCTTTGTTTCCCACCTTTTTTGGGTGGGAAGCTGATATTTCTGGTACTTTCCACCTCTACCATGCAGGAGTTCCTGGTACAACCAGGGAGTGTCTTATGGCTGGACTGGTGTGGTCAAGGGACACTTCACCACTCAGCTGGTTCCATCAGGGTTTATCAGGAGTTTCTGAGATCACAGAGCAGGCCCAAGGATGAGGAGGGTGGCAGATGAACCCCCACAACAATCCAGAAGCACATCACCAAAGGTGCATGAAAAACAGTCTGTGAGATGGATGGAAAACCAAAGGGAAACTTGTTTTCCAATTTTGTCTCAAAAATTTTAAAAAATGAACATGAATTTAAATTGTTCCTAAGGTTGGTATCCTTTACACATAGGAAGATTTTTTTATTAGTCTAGCTGCACAGAGATCAATCCAGCAAAAAATTTGCAAGGGAAATCTTGCTGAGTTCTTTTTCTTCTAAATTCCCTTCCACTGTTTTTTTTTTTTTTCTTATTTTAGTGGACAAAAAGTAGAAAGTCATCCTGGCAAGCAACGAGTTGCAAGTCGTGAGCTGTGGCTCCAGAGATTCAGATTGGATATTGGGAAGAATGCCAGCCTGGACATAGAAGAGAGAAAAAGGTTACTGAGGTCATACCTGGCTATAAAAATGCTCTTAGAGAGAGAAGCAAGTGAAGGACAGCCTGGTGTATGTACAGAAGCATGGAAGGATGTCCTCATGGCTTAATTCAAAAGCCATGAAAATTAAGAAGAAAAGTTAAGAAAATTAAGATGACAAATTCTCATTTTTGCCAGAATTTGTCTGATTCTGAGACCACTGTTAGTCATTGGCCAGTGAGTTTCTATCTGCTCTTCCTCTCAAATGGGGATGCTGATGCTCATCTAAACCTATTCAGAAGGAGGTATGAGTGTCTACTTACACTGAAATAAAGTTAAGGCAAAATTGTGATCAAAAATTTGACAGCCACCATAGTTGACTCCAATTCAGTGTCAGCACTTATTGCCTCTTGTTAGCCCTGATCTTTCTTTCTTTCTTTCTTTATTTTCTTTCCTGGTCTCTAATTTAAACCTCCAAAGGGTGTCTACCACTAGACAGTCATAATCTCCTTGAGGCCTCTAAACAATTTCATAAACCAAATCCTAAATGGAAATTAGAAACAGGCTGGAGAATGAAGTGTCTGTTGCCATAAAGAGCTAAGGAGGATAAATAGCCAATCCAAGGCATCCTGAGTGCATGCTCCAAGATAATCTCTATATTTCTCTGGACACAGCATTGTGAACATCCTCAAGATCAGCTGATTACTGAGATGAATTAGCAAATAAGAGCCCATTACATCAGGTGTTGAGGAGGACTTTAATTGTGCTCAGGCTCCAAATGGGAAACTTTATACTGTGTCACAGCTGTTAAAACAGCAGAGCCTTATGGAAGCAGTCTTGGATTACTGGCCCCATGGAGTGAAACATTTTGAATGGAAGGGATTATGCTTATTATTTCTCAGTGCATGGGGTTGTCTTAGATATTTTTACTGTCATTATTATTATTTACTAAGTTAATTGATACATACACATGTTTAATCATGTTTGCATGTATATTTAATACTTTCTTCCACTGGTGTAATTTTAATGTGGTCGTAGGGAAAATAAATAACATGAGACACATGAAATAGTTGCCCTTTGTTAAGGTTAACATCCTAAGAAACTTGGTGAGTTTGCTTCTCATCCACTTGCCAAGTGTCCTACTGCCTTTTACCTGATCAAATCAGATCCTTTGTCAGGTAGAGTTTAAATGGTATTTTGTGAGAAGATGATCACCATAAAGGGTCTGCCTTCAGTCTTAGCATAGGCCATTTGTGTTTAGAATAATTTTCTCTTTTATCAGAAGAGCCAAGCGGGGAAAAACCCAGAGGAATTGATTAAAACTTTTATACATGGAATTTGTCTGCTGCAAAGGCAAAGCACCAGACTTGTAAGTTGCATTTCCAGTTCATCTGTTGGTCTGTATTTCACTACAAATTTGAACTCCTGAAGTTTCTAAGTAGAAATGTGGCAGCCTGACTTAGTGCTCCTCAGGGAAATGCCTTGGGCTCTGTGCATAGACTTTCATAGAAGCAAGGGCTAATTTGTGTATATAAAAGAAGAAATAGCCATCTAATCATGTAGTAAAAACTCTTCTATGGCACATCTCAAGTTTCTTAGATGTATGTTCAATGCTGAGAACAAATATGTGAAGAGTGGATAAATGGGGAAAAGATGAAAAACCAATGAATACAGCATTTATCATGAAACACAGTTATAAATAAAGGAACCAAGTAAAGAAGAAATATTTTCACTCTGTTGGAAGATGTTCAAACCCAGCTGCCCAGCTATGTCTATAGAAATGTCTCCCTGCAAATAGGAGTTTTGAGCATGTATTTATCTTCTATTTTTTGGGCTCTGTGGGCCAGTAAGCACTGTTTCTGTGCTGAGATGATGTTACTGCCTCAAAACTTCTTCATGAGCCAAACCTTGCATCCCTCTGGATATAATTAGTATGAAACATAAGGTGTGAGCTTTATCTCTATCTTTTTATCCACAGTTAAGGCAATTATTCTAATGTTCTAGCTAAATTTCAGCATGTTGTTTTTGGACAATCAGACACATGAATCAAAGAGGGAAAATACAATGCAATGCTCCAGAGCACCAGCTTATCCAGAGATGCCTCAAGGCATAAAAATTTCAGGCAAATGGTCTTTTTCTGCAAGAGTGCCCTAAGTACCAATGACGCTACAAAAACAAATTAATGGGAATACCAATACGATTCCTAGGATCCTTTTTATGTGTAACTGCTCATGTGCAGAGAGGAACCTGCCCCCGATGCACACCCAGCCGTGCTGATGTGGGACCTCTCCTTGTGCCTGATGGAGGCTGAGCCTTTTCTGCAGGCAGAGCTGGAGCTGATGGAGGCAGAGCCTTTTCTGCAGGCAGGGCTGGAGCTGATGGAGGCAGAGCCTTTTCTGCAGGCAGAGCTGGAGCTGATGGAGGCAGAGCCTTTTCTGCAGGCAGGGCTGGAGCTGATGGAGGCAGAGCCTTTTCTGCAGGCAGGGCTGGAGCTGATGGAGGCAGAGCCTTTTCTGCAGGCAGAGATGGAGCTGATGGAGGCAGAGCCTTTTCCCCAGGCAGGGCTGGGAGCTCCCGGGGACGCTCAGCACCGCGGACAGCGGCGGCCGCCCCGCGGGGCCGGGATGCAGAACCCGGGCGGGGCTCCGGGAACGGGACCGCAGGGAATCGCTCCCACCTCTGCAGGGCGGGGCTGGCACCAATACCGGCATAGGAAGGAGTTTAAATGAACGTATCTGAACGTCTGACAAAACGCGTGTGTAATTTTAAGGCGGGTCTTGATAAAGCCAAAATGACAGGTCAGGGATGAGGTGCCATGTCATGGATTTCTTTCCACTAGCCCAGGTTGCTCCAAGGCCCATCCAACCTGGCCTAGAACACTTCCAGGAATCCAGGGGCAGCCACAGCTTCTATGGGCACCCTGTGTTCCCTCACCACCCCCACAAGGGAGCATCTCTAACATCCAATCTAAATCTACTCTCTGATCTTAATGTTCTTTATGCACATTAAACATCACAAGGCAAGTGGCCACCATGAAAGGAGAGAAATCCATCACTCCCTGAGACACACCAAAATCAAATTACTGGAAGCACTGGCACAGCAAAGCCTCAACGACAGCTTCAGGTGGCTGTCTCTGTCTCTTTCCTGTCTTCTTCAGGAAAGAGAACTCAGGAAAGCCAAAATTGTTTCAAATTAAAGACTTGGTTGCAACTCCCTTTTGATACCACAGTGCACATCTCCCTTTGGCAGGTTTGCCTGCTCGATTCAGCCCTACAGCTCTAGCCACAGAATGATCTTCTTCCTGCAGCTTTGTATGCTGAGCATGATGCCACAGGTAGGAAATACCCCGGTGGGGAGCTGGGATCAGCTGTCCCAGCCGTCCCCCAGCCAGCTCACTGGTGGTGTGGGCTGAGGAGCAGAAAAAGCCTTGATTCTGTGCAAGCACTGCTCAGCAGTAGCAAAAACATCCCTGAATTACAGACACTGTTTTCATCACACATCCAAAACACAGTCCCACATCAGCTACTGTGAAGAAAATTGAGTCTACCACAGCCAAAGTCAGCACACCATGTTTCATAACCTCCATATAATCCAAATGTACATGAAACAGATTTTGTCTTGTCACAGTTAACAGGAGCAAGATTATTTCCTTGACATCACTTGAAAGACATTTCTAAGATCCGTAGGTGATTAGGATCCTTATTCAAAAGCATTAAATGCTTTTTCCAGAACTATGGTTGCGTGTCTGGCAAACTTCTATGAGAAAGTACAACATTACAGAAGTTCAGTGGGGACAGAATGTGCAGACCTTGGTTGGTAATCAGAGAGCTCCAGTTCTACTACTTTGTTAATTTGCTTTCCCTTTCCGTTCTGCTCCCACTCTTATTTAGTTTATCTGTAGGATTTGTAGGTAGAAATTCTCCCCTGCTGTGCATTTGCATAATTAGACCAGTCAATAAGCACTTCTTTCATAAAAATAACAATAATAAATAGCTTTGTTAGTCCTTAAGAATGCAGTAAACAGTGGAAAGTCTTCAGCCACAAGTTCAAACCCTTTAAAGAACTGTAATGCTAGTTTATATTAAACTCAGGATAGATGATAGTTTTCTACCTGATCATTTGTTTTCACAGTTTAGAGGGCAGATATGTTCCTCTCTAGATGCGAGTACACGAGCACTATAAAATATTCCTGCTAATATCTGTGGGACTATTTATTGAAAAAAAAAATTCCAGAGAGCAGGAATCTGAGAGCTTCCAAGAAGTTTAATATCTGGCTATATGTAAACACAAATATGCTTCTGCTAAGAACAACCCTTGAAACAGCCTGCACTCTGTAGGTAATTGGTGTGGATATGCAGATAACACAGAAAAAAAATTCAGTGGCTGAGAAGATTTTGCAATGTCTGTTTGTGCAGGGTAAAACAAAGAGTAACCCAACAGAAGAGCAAATCCAGGAAGCAATCTTTGGTGTAAAGCTGAATGTTTTTTGCTTTGTTACTTTGAAATTTAGTGCATAAGATTTAAAAGAAGAGACTAATCTAAACATCCAGATCAGAGGTTTTATTACACTTTCATAAAGAACTATCAGGTGTTTCATTGCAAGTTCTTGATGTGTAAAAATCAAGAGGTAACAAGTACCAGAAAATGAAGAAAAACCTATTCAACTTATGTAAAATAAATATGTCTGCATCATAATAAGAGGACAGGGGACTTCTGTACTTTAAGGGTGTGCTTTGGTGGGTGGTAGCATTGTGGGGATTACCCAAGTGTGTATGGGTTGATGTTGAGTCTGTTAACTCCTGGTAGTCTGGGATTGGAGACGAACCAAAAATATGTTTTGCAACAATGCTAGTAGGCAACATTTTCAGTCTTGATTAATTCAAGAGTTAATCTACTGGTGAACTCCTGCAGTAATTTTCTAGAACTGGTGAGTTTTGCACCACAAAACAGTGCAGAACTTCAATTATTTCCATACCTAGAACTGTGTACAATTGCTAATTAATATAATGCTACTTGATCTATGTTGTTATGTAAGAAATATTCATCTTTATGCACATAGTGTGCTTTGAGAGAGGGAAAGGGAATAGCGCAGGCAGCACCACATTTTCATGAGTTATCTTGCAAACAACCACGTTGAAAGGACTCAACAGTTGTATTTTCTAAAATTATAGGGAAAGAAGAGGTGTCCTTAACTTAAAGGAAATAACTTACCAGCCTTATATGACCACCTGTTTTTTTATGGGGAGAGTAAAATTTTAAAAAGAGAAGTCTGAAAATCTCTCAGTGAAGAACTTCTACCCTGCATCACAGAGATGCATTGCAGAAGGCTGGAGACAAAGCAAAGGATTTTGAAGCCTTCAAGTACAAGACACTGTTTAGTCAGTACTTAATAGTGGAGCAGGATCCCACAGCCCTATTTACCACAAATTCTTCTGACTGTATTTGGCAGCATAAGGCCTTTGGGGTGAGGGTGCTCACTTTACAGTTTTGCCCTTGGAGTCTCAGAAGTAAGGAAGCATTTCAAACCTTGAGCTTCAGAAAGAATTTAAGAAATGCACAAGAGAGCCAACTTTTAAATGAACTGGAAAGATTTTATGAGGACAGAAGATCAACAAGTGACCAGGACTCCAACTGTGAAAGAAAATGTGAGAAACAAGCACCTCTTCTAGTGTGAAATTGGTCTAATTCTTGGGGCCTTTAGAGTGGCAGTATCAAACAACTGGCCAATATCGTGTACACTTTCTGCCATCCACATGGCATCAAATCCATTACCACACTCTGTGAAGCAGTCCAATCTGCCACAGGTTTGTTTAACCCCTCATTTCAAAGAGGAGATGGAGATTTTTTCCCCCTCACCCAGAGCTGAATTTGTCTTTCTTAATGCATCTGTAAGCCAGTGTTAGCATGCACCTCAGTGCTGCACACAAGCAACTGCAGAAAACACCTCATCCAGCCAGGAGCTGAATGAAGTGGGGTTGCAGGTGCACCTGATCTTAAAGGGAGTTTAAAGAGAGGTGAGGACAGACTTTTTCATACAGCAAGGGGTTATTATTTTAAGTATACTGAATACATTTTTTACAAGGAGGGTGGCCAAACAGTGGCCCTGTCCCTGGAAACATTCAAGGCCAGGTTGGATAAGGCTTTGAGCAACCTGGTCCAATGGAAAGTGTTCCTGCTTATTCCAAGGAGGTTGGACTAGATAGCTGTTAAAGAGCCCTCCCAACCCAAACCAGAATGTGATTTTATGGCTGCTGGGAGGTGGCTGCATTGGTGGGCAGGTAACTCCAGCTGTACCTTGAAAGAGGCACCTACCTCAACAAAGCCCTGAGCAAGCTGCTGAGTTGCTGATCACCAACATAGGGCTCACAAAAGGGATGAAGGCTGGCACACTATTTTGGATATTAAGACATCAAATGTATTTTCTGGTTTTCATTTAGAACATCTGACAATGCATTTTTGCAGTTTTGAGGGGTTTCTAGGTGTGATTAATGAAACAAACCAGAGTTTTGTCAAACCCAGCTGTGAATGTTGCTTCACAGATCTATCATGCTTTTCACCCTGCCCTGCTTTGCACCATCACCTGGAGGAATAGGTGTCATTGGTCTGCTTGCTGGATCTGTCAGTGCTCCCAGCCTGTGATTGTGTCATTAAGAATTCAAACAAATCTGCTACAGCAAGATATCTCGAGAGTGAAAAATGCAGTCTGTAGAATAACTCCTCCCAGCTCCTTCTAGTCCAGCTGCTTTTACTGCTTCATTGACAGCATGCAAGAGGAGCTTTGAGGTGTGTGTGAGTGACTGTGTCTCTCTCTGGTGGGCAAGGCAGGTAACACTGCTCCTCGGTAAACAGAGACACAGATTTGTTAAACTACTGCTCTGATGCCCTTGCCAACACCAATTCCTATCAGATCCCAGTCCACAAAGCAATATTGATCATCTTTCTAAAGGGTGGAATTTCCACACTGATATTGTTGAAGGAAGAAGGAACATTTTTTCGAGAAGAGGTATTTCAAGGCAAACAACCCTCCAAGGAGCATTCATTTTCAAATCAGTAACACAGAAGTATGGCTAACTCACAAAACAGCAGCCAGTTATATATACAGATTTTAGGAGAAACAATGGGGCTGGTTTTAAGGGTGGTTGGCCTGCTGAAGTGCATTTCTCTGAACAGATACAATGCTGTAGTGCTGAATGGATTCAATAGTGCTGTCTCAAACATGGCCAGGAGTGTCTGGAAGTGGGTGGAGGTAGAAAGAGCTAGTGGGACTTTTCCTTTGGTTGGCTCAGGCTGCCTCCTCCAACCCTTTCTTTGCCCTGGCAGGGGCCACAGTTTCCTTCCCCTTTCCCTCTGTGACAAGTGTCCTTCTCTGCATGAACAATCCCCATCTGGAAATAACAGAATGAAATTTTTAAAAATGTGAGCTTAAAAAATTCAGGCATAACTTTGTCTGAACAAGATGTCTGGGCTGCAGAAGACTCTCCTAAGGGAAGTGAGTTTATCTTGGTACCTTGGCTGTTTGAAACTGGGAAGGAAAAATACATACACGGATAGAATATAATGTAGGAATCAATCCTGCCTTGGCCTCTGTAAGGAAAACAAGTGACCTTAATGATCTATTCTCTCTCTAGAGCACTCACAGAGAAAGCCGTGCTCGCTCCAATTCAGCTGTGTGCCCAGCACATAACACAATGGACCTCACTCCTCGGGAAGCTCTAAGTGCCACTGAAATAAAAATAAACAAGTCCTGCACAAGATGGTGAGGGCACCAGCAGCCTACAAAAAGCAGCTCTTGGGGGCCACACGAAGTCTTGGAGTGGGGGTTTGTGCAGCAAGGAAATTCACTTCCCTCGTTGAAAGATACACTTCAATTCAAAATGCATGTCTCCCTTTTTGCCATTACAAATTTCACATGCACATTCCCATATATGTAAAAATAGAAACACAATGGCTGCAAGCTTATGGATGACACCATTGAACAATGCCATAAAATGCAAGACATGAGACAGAAATACATAAATAGCTGCAGGCCATGATCTGCTCTCAACTGTTTATGTGCTGCTCCATTAACACTAATAGGAGTTAAGTGTGCAGAATAAAGTGACAGCTATTGCCCCTCAGCTCTGCCAACAGTCCTTAAGGTCCAGCCAGCACTTCTTGGTGTTACACTGCTGCTGGACTGTGGGGAACAGCACAGTCCATGTGCTCTAACACCATGTAGGCTGTTTTTAAGATTCCTGTCTCCAGTCCCACTATGAGCTGTTGTAACATGAAAGCAACAACAACAGTAATAGTGCAGTCTTGGTGTGCTCATACCTTTTTCAGGAGAGGAATACTTTGACAGAGATTTGATATTGAAAACAGTGCTAAAAGGTGGATTTGGGTGTCCTGAAAAATGTCCTTGAAATTTTTCATCTGAGAAAGCTTCAGACAATACAGGCATAGGACTACCATGGTAGTATTATGTCCCAGCCATCTCATGGTTTAGGGGTTTTCAGGGGGAAGGAATGGTAATATTGGTTTTCTTTTTGGTGACATTGTCCATTACCTCTCTGGGTTCTGAGAAGGAAATTACAAACCCTGCAAGAACAGCTTTGGGATAGTCTGCTCTCCAGACAGTAAAAGAAATGACAATGATCTACTGTACTGGATAGTTCCCAGGATGTGCCACTCTTTCCTTACCAAATTTCTAAAAGCCAGACAGCTAAAATACTCCCAGTGGCACAGAGCTGCTGTTCAGCTAACCTCTCCTTTTAGTTACTCCTCTGTTCCTAGTCCACATTTTCCAAACAGTTTTCCAATGTGTGTTGAAATAAATTTTTAAATACAGATCACCTAAACCTCACTCCAGCCTCCACTCCTGGCAGCAGAAGGTTTCTATCAACTTCAGATGCATGGAATCAGGCCAACTGCAAGAAGTTACCACCATGTGAACCACTCGAGGCTTTGATTCCTCCTAAGGTTTGAAACACATAAGTGTGTGTTCACACATGCAGAAAAAAGTATCTTTTGTTTGATCTACCTCAGAACAGATCACATTTGGATTTTTTGCACACTGGGCAAACCTTGCTCTGCTGCAAGCTCAGAGCTGAAGCAGTGTGGGAAGGAGGTTGCCCTGCTGCTCCCTTTGCTGGTTCTATGCTTTGCTAGCCCCATCTCAGCCCCACACCATCACAGTCCTTGCAACCTTGTAGATTTTTACGCAAAAGCCTTGATTTTTATGCAAAAGCAAACAGAAACACTCATGGGCTTGGGGCACTGTGCAGAATACCACCCCTTGAGGGGTTCTCAGGGACCTCAAAGGAGACAGACACTGAGACAAAGCATTTACTGCTAAATGAAAACTAAAGTCAGACCTTCAAAGTAGATTTGCTTTTAATCCACAATTTAAAGGGAGTGATTTCTCCCTCTTGCCCTCCTGTGCTGCCCACTGTGCAAGCTGGGCTCTAGAAGCAGAACTTGAAGCTTACTGTGCCTTTTGAAAGAAAATATCTGAGGGCCTCTTTTATCTCTTTATTAATAGGTTTTTACTAATCCTCTATTCATTGATGTCCATTATAAGATTATACAGCTAAAATTAAGTTAGTGCATACAGTATGTCTACAATGAATTTGATAATTGTGTGTTTCCAAAGCAAAAAAATTGTTCAACAATTATGGCTGAGATCAGCAACTGGCATCACAGTCTTTGCTGCTGAAATGTGGCAGCATTTCTTTGCCTGCACAAGTTAAACCCCCAAATCAAGGTGGTCGTGCTCTCTGGGAAGAAAGAGTAAGAAGTGAGTAGCATGCACAGGGTGCAAACGTGCATTTTGAGGAAGAATCAAAAATCTCAAGCTGGCACCAGTGGTAAGTATGGTGTCAGGAGCCATTCTCAGAGAAGAAATGCATTAGCAGCTCTATTCAAGGTTGATTTCTATCAATAGAATTTGATAGATGGCAGCAGGTCAGGAAGGCCAAGTGGTCCAGGGCACTGCTGCTTTTTTATGAGGAGGTACACTGGATGATGCTGAGTTAGTTACTTTAGTTTATTTTGTATTCAGAGCCTATTATCAGGCTTGACAGATACAGGAGTCTTCCATGCTTCAGAGACGAGAAGATGAAAACAGCATGCCTAGTGTATTCTTCCTGCCTGATCATTACACAGGTAGCTAAAATCTGGCTACAGGTGCTCATATGAGGAACTTCAGGAAAGGCAAAAGTTCAGCATAAAAACTGGCAAACTGGTAGCCAAATACAAAAGGGAGGTTAATTTTTCCAAGAAAAGTCAATACATTATACTTATATAATTATACTATATAGGTGCATACTGTGCTGAGCAGGTAAATTTTAAGAGCTTTACAGGACACCTGTTTATAACCAAACCAGCTTTTTGGTTTTAAAATCTCTCCCCTGTTTTCACAAGTTTTCCAAAGTTATTCCCTGGTCCTGACTGGCTGGTCCTGCTCTGCCTGCCTTTGCTGCTTATAAAACAATTCTTTTGGGGGCTGGCTTGTCAAAACACAGGGTCACATCTGCAGCCCCTACTCAAGCAAAACTCACATTGGCTCACCCACCCTTCACAGAAATAAGGTCTGCAGAACCTGGCCTTCCCTCACAGCCAGAGTAATATGTCTCATTAAAAGGGGAATCACTGAAGGAGCTGCTCCAAAGAAGCCAACAATGAGACCTTCTATCCTTCTGTGTTTATAGGGAGTGAAACTCTGCCCTCTTCAAAGCCAGGGACATAATTGACTCTGATGTACAGAACCAGAAATTTCACATTTTAAATAGATTTGATATGATCTCTGCAGATGCCTAGAAGAGCTGCTGGACCATCACAAATGATTTCCTTCCCTGAATATGATATATTGAGCAGACTCATGCCACTCACATTAGCTGTGCTTCTTCACAAATAAAATCTTCCCATTTTATGTCCCTGGTATATATGTCAGACCTGAATAGGTCTGGATTTTATTTTCTGTTCCTCCATTTATCCTTGCATTTAGAATAGAGACTGATAACTCCCAGACCAAAGGAGGACTTAGAAACAGTGCTTCCAGACTTTAAGCTGGGGGTTCTGTTTAAACACCACCTACATTTTTCTCAGTTATATTCTGCTACACAATATTTTGCTTTCATTCTGGATTTTTTGTTGGCAATGCAGGGGATGCAGAGCACCACAATCTGGCTAAAGAGCCCCTTAAAGAGAGAAATTCCCCTTGGAACAGTAGGGAAATGCATTCCCTCTCAAACTCATACAGCCTCTGAACAGTCAAAGCCTCCTAAAAACCAGGGAAGAGCAAACAAGGAAGGAGTGGATAAGACCAGGCAGCTCACTGGCAGGGCAGGTCTGGGGACCTGCTCTGCATGGCCTGGAGAATATTTCCTTTTCACTCAGTTCCTCTGTGAGAGTAATATCTGCCCCAGCCAAAGATCAATGCTTTTCTGTGGATGAATTTTACACTTTCTGAATTAAAAAACAAAAAACCAAAAAACCCCAGCAAATCATACAAAAACCCCCTCAAACCAAACCAAACCAAACAAAACAAACCAAAACAAAAAAATAAAACAACCCCCCAAACCAAAACAAAAAACCCCAGCAAGATAAGACAAAACAAACCAACCAAACAAAAAAACCCAACAGAAAACCCTTCCAGAACCAAGAGTAAATTATGTGAGACTTAAATAAGAACAAACCATTTGGTACTTTGAGGCCTGTATTTTAGGAATATAGGGAAAGGGACATTGAGTTCAATAACAAGGCTGCCTGGAGCCAGCATTTCACCCCCTGTCACCGTGCTGGTGCTGGCAGTGCCTTGAGACAGCCTGCCAAGGTAAGGCTGCACAATTACTGGAGCTTAACTTTTATAGCCATGAAGTGTCAGATGGTGATTTGCAGTTCCAGGATTGCTCTAAATATTCTTTATTCTTGTCCTACCACTCCAAAATCTGGAGCAATTCAAAGCATAGCAGGTAGCTGGAGCTCCCAGTTTCCTTCCTTACGATTGCACTGACTCAATGAGATGCTGAGGCACTGTGTTTAACAGTGCTGGTGAACACTAAATCCCCTGCCACATGCAGTATCTGGAGTGACATTCATGCAATAGCCATTCTGAACAGCAGATCAACTTGAAAAAAAGAAAGGCAAATACTTTCTTTCCTATATTCATGAAAAGAAAGAGAGATGAAGTCCTTTTATTTCATGTTACTGGCTATAAACTGGCCCAGCCTTCATAATCACACACTGAGACAGAGCAGAGAGGGATGAACACAAGTGATGTGTGTCTCTGTTTGTAGGAAAGGGGGAGTACCAGAAAAACAACTAGGAAAAAATCCATTATGAAAATATTTTACATTCTGTCAGCTTTTGCCTTTGTCAGGGAAGAAGTAAAAAGGCAGGAGAGCATGATATTAAGATGCCACTACCTAATAATTTCTTGATAATTGCCCTTCAAGAGCAAATGACAATGAAATGAGTAAGGTAGAGCTTTCACCCACTCTATCCTGATTTAGGCAGCATGCTTTGGTACACACTTCCTTTGAGTAAACAGTACCTATAGTTATACAGGATCTATTCTCCCATTGATGTGCCAGGGATTTATGTAGGTGAGCCCCATTAATGTTAATGGAAGTTATGTGTGTAATTCCCCTTTTTCAGCAATGAGAGAATAGACCTTTATGTTTCTAAGGTAATTACAGCCTTAGCTCTGGCTAGGCTGTTCTCCCCACCCTCCCCCCTTTGATAACTTCCTTGCTTCCCTCCCCAGCATTGACTCTGGGAGAAAAAAAAAGGGATAAATTCCTCCATTCAGAAAGAAAAATTGGAGAAATAGCTGAAAGGTGAAACAAATGTAACTAGATCCACTCATTGTGTGAAGGAAATGCAAATACAGGAAGCCAATCCACATCCGCTACCTTTGCTGTGCTTTTGGGGACAGATGTAGATTGATTTTCCCTAAATTGTGTATTCACTGGGTATTCACTGTTTTTTAGGCATGTAGGTTACTTAGAGAGAACAAGGGTGGGTTTTTTGGTACTTCATTGTTAAGCAGTTTTAGAAAAACTACACGTTTTGATACTGCCATACTTTTGCAGGAAAAGGTAGTGAATAGAGATTTTTGGAGAAGGAATTAATTGATTCACAAATCCACTGTTATCATCTGAATCTGAGCTGGGGGATGGTGTATCCCATGTGAAAGGTTCAACATTCTGGAGTTTTGTAAGACCTCCTTTAGGAGGTTCCTTAGCCCTGGTTCAAGGCCAGCAGGTTTCAGAGGCTGTGCTGTAGGGTCCAGCCCCCCCAACACCCCTCTGAGATTTTAAACATTATATTTCTGTTTTGTTCCTGATTATGTGACAGATTATCTCTGAAAGCCATGTGCCAGCTTTTGTATTGAACCTCCTCATTTGTAAAGCACAGATACCAGTGTTTTCCATTTGGAGTAGGACGGTAGAAGTTTATCTTGTTGATATACCCAGAGTGTGCAGAGAGCACCTGTAATATTTAATTGTTTCATCTTTCTAGGCATTTCTGACAATAAAATGATGGCAGTAATATTCTGCATCCTTCTGAGGAGATCAGGTTAGCTTTGCAGTCTTGCTGCCTTTGTTTTGGTCCCTGCCACTGCTCTCCAAAGCTGGCCAAGGTCCCTCACAAGGGATGGGGGCACTGGGGGTCCCTGAGTACCTGGCTGGGGCTGGGGGAGGACCCTGGAGGCTCTGAGCTCGCTGGTTCTCTGCCTGCTGCTCCTGGTGTGCCTTTCTTCCCCCACCACAGCAGCTGGCACCACGCACAGCACGGCCCCTCCTTCCCAGCCCAGCATTTGCTGGTTGCTGACATTGACAAAAAGAGGAACAAGGACATTTTTTACACCCTGGAAATGTGCTGCCCTCCCCAGCTCTGCTCTGCCGGTGCCTCCAGCCAGCCTCGATGCCAGAGAGGTGTTTAACATCCCTTGAGTGCCGACGTAAACAGGTGTGAGTGTGGTTGTGATTTCCACCAATGCCCCTCTAAAGGCTCAGATGTAAATTCAAAAGCAAAAGCTGCAACTTTGGAAGTTCCTGGAAGCTCTGCAGCAGACAGCTCAACGTTTTGTGGGTGCAGCAACAGGGGCAAGGAATGCCACTGCATGCTCTCACTCATTTTTCATTTTTTCCCCTTTTGTTCAAATTCTTTGCTTCATCTCTTTTCCCCCAGTTATTACAGAATTCAAGGGGGACAGACGGGTCAGGATCAGGCCCTCATTTAGGAATCCTTCTATTTTACTAATCTCTTGCAAAAAGGAGTTGTATACTCTTGTGGTTCTCTGCCACCTGGCAGGGATAACAGAAAATATCCGACAGTGTCTTATAGCTCACCCAGAGTTTAATACCCCTCCTGCCACATCAGGAAAAGAAAGGAGGAGTGGGTGGAAACTTTTTTTAAAGTATCAAATCAGTCAAAATGCTGATTTATTTTCTTAAAAGCTTGGTGGAGATTAACCCCTGTGACATTTACAACACTGGATTACAACATTAACTGGATTGGAATACCACTAGAGCTGTAAATGTGAGGGGGAGTGGAGGGAAATGATTGGAATGGGGAGAAAAAAAGTTTGACATATTCACCATACACTCACCTCCCAAACGAGGAAGGAGTGGTTTTCAGAGGCTGCTTCTCTCCCTTTTATTTTTTTTTTAAGTGCAGGAATACTGAGGGGAAAGTACAGATCCACACACACCAGCAGCAGCTCATAAGCAAGGCTTCATCTGAAAGCTTTCTCTGAGTAGCCCAGTGAAAAACAAGAACCATTTGGTGCCCTGGAGCAGTTAATTTTCAATTCCCTTGAAAATAAATACTATTTTTTAACGTTTCTAATGACTTGCTCTGGTTTCCCTTGCTTTGAGGTAAGGTTTGTCTTCTGCTCTGACCCTGTGCACTGCCAGAGAAATTTGCAGAGCTGGGGGAGACAGTGGGGTTTGTAGCAGGATTTTTTGAGTTAGTTTGTCCAATCACTTCTGCTGCCTCAGTTCAGGCAACTTCAGGGCTGTTCTATAATGAGGACTCACATGGATGACCCTGGGACAAGCCCTGCTCACCTTACTTATGTGAATAATCAGTTCAGTTCAGGAGACAGACCATGATTCACCTGCAGATCACTCACAGACTGAGGTCTAGGTCTGACTCTGATTTTTTAAATTAAAACTCCTCAGAAATGCCACCTTTTCAACCAGCAGATGCTCTGTGCTTGCTGAGCAGCTCCTGCAGCACATCTTAGGGGGTGCACATGGAAACACCCAAACCCTGTCTCCCTGCATCCCTTTGAGTTCCTTCCTGCCTTTGCTTTCATTGCAAAGTAGTTATTTGAAACAGAAATAAACCCATGAAACATCCAAAATTATCAAAATATATCTGTATACTTTAAAAAGACAAATACATTTTGGGAAAATGAATGTTATCAGCATTTTTATTCTGCCATGAGGTTTTAACATTTCCCTTCATTTAACTTTTCAGCTTCCAAGGGAATTTTTTTTTAGCTTGATCATCTTCATTTTCATCCATTTTTGAGGTGCTTTTGTGGTCCCACCTTATTTCTGAGATATACCTTACGATAACATTTTTAAGCAGCTGATCCAGAAAATGCCATGCCAGAGACAGAGTAATTTTATCATGATGACAGCAGTGAATCAGGCATTCAAATCAAAAAAGCACCTTGAGATAACTGACCAAGACTAAATTCTGAGAGCTACCCTTTCCTAATTTGGCATTAAAATATACTCATATTTTTATATGAGTCTGGAAAATGCTAACAGTGTGATTTGCAAACTTCAGCTGCCCAGAAGTGCTTTAAGAGGTCGGCAGGAGAATGCAGCACTTTTTGCTGTTCTCTCCAAATGGATACTCCACATTTCTTAGGCGCTTTGTGTTCGGAGGGTTGGTTTGTTTGTTTTACAATAATTGTGCAAGAATCGTGGCTTTGTCTTACCTTCCAACTCTAACCATGGGCCCCTGTTCTTTGAGCAGAAAATCTCTGCTGATTAAGGAATCCAACATTTTATATGCCCTTTTTTTCCCCTTGTACTGCAAAAGCCCATGAAAAAGTACATCTGAGTAGTTGTTCTTTGGTGAAAGAATTGCTACTGTAGCTTTTTTTCTGTGTACATTGCTGTGCTATGGAAGCTTTTATTACTGGGTTTTTGCATTCAACACCTTGAAACACTTCCATGAAAAGAGTCTCCTAAGTGTTTTGTCCTTGCCTAGAGCAGTGTCTAATGAAAAATAATCATTATGAACGAATTCAGAGATGAAAATATACCAAATATATCCTACCTAAAAACTTGCATTCAGCAAAATTATAATAATACACACAGACTGTATATCTCTTTATCAGGCTGTGGGAGGCAAACTCCTTTGACCTATGAAGTTGATCTGTGAACTGTGTCAAAAAATTCAAAACCTCACGGTTGAGGTTTGTGCATTCTATTAGCATAATTTACCACCCAAGCTGTAAATGTACATTTTGCACAATGGCATGCTGAACAGATAGCATTTTACAACTTCCTAAGGGGGAGTGTTTATATCTAACATTTCTTGTGTACATTTGATTATAAGTTTGCCATAATAGCTGCCTTTTTTCCCTTCCCCTGTCCTTCCCATCCTCCCCCTCCACCCCTGCCCCCTCCCCGGTTGCTCTGGAAGTACCTATTAAAAAATGTCCTCTCTACTTCAGGTCCTGGATGCTTATTTGTGCCACATAATGGGCCAGCAGAATCCATAGGGAAACTAACTTTGGGCTGGATTTACCCAGCTCCTCCTGAGGAGGAGGACAGAAAAAGGGATATCAGACCCTTGGGCTGCATTTGGGGTCCTTCAGCTCTCCATAACAGAGTCAGTGCATTGGGAACAACAAAATGGAAGAAAGATCCAAACCTGAAGCTGAAATATAAGAATATCTAACCTTTTTTTTTTTTTT
>VYZP01061150.1:6807-26895 GCA_013400635.1 Hypocryptadius cinnamomeus | reverse complement strand
GGTGTGGGTGTGTGTGTGTGTAAAGGGTGTTTGTAGAGCTTACTTCATGGTTACTAAAGCCTTGTATGACCAATTCAGAATCAGCAAAATGATGTGTGCCATCCCCCCGCTCTGCCCTAACCCCTCTGGCTACACCCTCCCCTCCCCTCGCTTTTTCTTTTTTTTTTTCTTTTTTTTTTTCTTTTTTTTTTTTTTAATTCCTGAAATTAAAATGTGTTGGAATGCTCAGTGCTGCTTTTCACTCTCTTTTCAATGGGCCCTTTAGTTTTTCACACCAAGGTGTCCTTTGGGGTGCCAGGTCAGGCTACCAAAACAGCTTCTAGGAGGGGATTAGGACCAATTAACATCTTTGTACACAAAAGCCACTGGCAGCTGAACAGGCGGCCTGGTGGCCTGCTCGGGAGCTGCATTTTAAATAGGGGCCTTCTGTACTTGAGCTCAAGTGGGAAGAGGCGGAGAAAGTTTTTATTTATAATTGAAAATGCTGCTCCTCGATAAAGTGTAATGAAAGGCAGAGTGGTGTTCAAAAGTATCTAACAAATACCATTTGAATATTGGCCTTTATTGTATGATTTCCATCAAGGATAGCATAACAATATAGTCATTTCTCCTACATATTGAGATGAAGTGATTTTTCTTGTAGAGGAAAACAGCTTTATCCACACATAGTGTCGGCCCTTCTGGTTTTCATTTCATGTTTTAAATTCAGCTTTATATTGAAGATGACTGGTAGGACGGCTACTCAGGAATTATATATTTCCACAAATCTGTTTCTGAAGGGAATTCTGCCCTGCATTTACCTGATCCAACAAAGCTCAAGTCCATGGAAGAAAAAAAAAGGAGAGAATTTAAGTATATGCATCAGGATGGAGGGGGAGGGAGTTCTACAGGGAATCACAGTGTTTCATATGAGTAAATTTGCATTTATAACCCTTGGGTTTGTGCAAAGAGGGGAAAAAAATAAAGAGCTCCAAGTCTGAAGTGCTGAATTCAGCGGAGTCAGACCCTTAGCAAAGGTATTGGCTTTAGCAGCTTGGCCCTGGGTGCTTTGCACCTGACAATATCTTTACTTCTGCTCTGCTTTGTTTTCAGTGGATATCACTTCTAAATCATCACTCCTGCAATCTGATCAGGCATTAAAGCAAAGGGAAAGGGAAAGAAATATATGGTGTGAGAATTACTATGGTACGAAACCTGGCAATTTACAAGGGCTCGTAAGTGGGAGTTGTGTGAGCTCGCAGCGATGCCATAACGCTTGTAATAAAACTGATTTCTGTGTTTTGGGGATGAGCTGCTTTCAAACATAATATTTCTAATCACTGCATAAGCATTCCTCCTCCCACTTTCATAACAGTAATAACAGGACACTTGTGTGTACTTTTATCACTTGGATAGAAAAGTAATTTCTAGGAGTTTTCTAACTGTGTGCATGGTAGGGGAAAGATTCATGGCAGGAAATAACAGCAAAAATGTGATAAGCTCACCAGGCAAGCAGGTACTGACATCCTGATTGATATGATTTAAAATGAAGGAGTTGTAAGGTGGAAGGACGGTGCACAGAAGCTGTAGAGAGGCTTGAAACTGGCTGGCTGAAAGTAAATGAAAGGGAGATGAGAACTTCAGTCAGCCTGTGCTGGCTTGGCTGCACTGCTGCACATGAAGGATGCAGTCTACTAGAACAGCACTGGAGGAGTCATTTGCCACTGTTTTTTATTCACATATTTTTGGTAAGCAGCAAAAATATGGATTTCTCTCTGGGCTGATGTGAATAGAAAAACCCTAATCACGATCATTTTCAACCTCCTGGTTTATACAAATAAAGGGAGATTCCACTTAGCGCGATGTTCTGCAGCAAACATTAATACACTCGCTATGTGTGGCTTTGCTCCTTCCTACCCCCTCTTTAGTTTCAGATACTGTATTGTATTTCTTCCGACATGTTGATTCTACCTAATGTTAAATGGTAATTGGCAGTAGTATAGGTGGGGAGAGAAACATTGTTATATTTTGTTCATTTTTCACACTTCAGCAGTTATTCCTTTCTCTCCACGGCTGTACGCTTATTAGTGTATGAAATGCAGGTGTGTGGGAAATGGCAAGCACACATTGACAGGTTATTTTGTTGGCCACTGCCTAATTAGTAGCATAGTGGATGCACCCTGCTAAGCTTTAGTGTGGTGCAGTAGAGCTGGTCTGTTCTAATTTCCTCACAGCTTTGATATTCAGCAAGAGATTGACGGTTAGCACAAAGAGCCAAAGCGCGACGGAGGCCTGCAGAAACAATGGCCCTTCTTGCTTGTAGACACCACAGATGTGAGAGAAAGCTGACTAAAAACAATTGGCCGACACTGTCTAATTGTCTCCAATGTCAGCATCATTAATGTTTTCCCATGTAAAAAGTAAAAGGCCAAGGTTGTATCCTCCCTTTATTTTGAGTCACATGATTATGTAACTTACTGAGATTCAGATTAAGTGTTAATTGTATTTGTGCAATAAAGAAACTGAAGCTACCTTGAATTTAATGAATATGTACTTAATTAATTTTGACAGCCTTTATCTTTATTACCTATTGAATAATCACAATCAGAATTAATAACATTTATAGGCAATTAAAATTACAGCCTATTTAATGATAATATATGTTTACATCTTTTGCTGAGATACAAATTATGAATACTTATTAGCAAAGAAGTTGTTTCCCTGCCAGGAGGGTTTCTTGTCTGTGTTAACAGCAACAAACAACAATAATCAGTTCAATGTGTAATAGTGCCTTTCACATCAGACAATCTCCCAAAGCACTGCACAAGGGCACATGAGAAAAGGCTTCGTGGAATTTAAAGGTAATCACTAAATGGCAAAAATTGTAGTGTGCCTGGAACAAATGCTTCAAAATTACATGCAATAAGGCAAGGCCAACAACATTTGAGTAGTTTCAAAGCTTTATTTTCTTGCAGAAAAAATAATGAGGATAAAAAGGGTCCATTGAGGACGCAACATCAAACTCTTTGCTGACCCAATAATATCAGACCAAAGATTCAATATCTCCACTGGTACCAGCATGGCTGAAAGCCTTTTGGCTCTGAGATCTTACACAGAAATCCTACAGAAGAAGCACAGACACAGCTCTGATTCTACCGGTGCCCACAAGAGTAGGCAGATTGTTATGAAGTAGAGTAAATCATACAAATAAAGATGCTTTGGAACAGTGAGTCCTCTCTCCACTGTCCAGAACTAGTAGGGGTTTTTGTAAAATTAAAAGGAAAATTAAACAGATGGTCCAAAGAAAGAAGGAGGTTCAGGCCTGGGGTTTGATAGGTATGACTCAAACCAGCAAATGCAACAGAGAGAACCCAAGCAGTGCGTGTGCCCACAGAGGTGCTGCACATGCACACACATGCTCACTGTGTCAGTCTGCACAAGGCATTTTATTCTTTGGATGTTTGTTTTCTTAACATCTCACCCTGGTCTTCGTCCCACCACACAGCCATTGTCCTCAGAAAGCTGCACAACTTTCACCACATGCTGGGACCTTGCAGGACCCAGCTCAGGAGAGAACTGGGTCTGATACCCAAGACCCATGAGAAACAAGCAGCTACGTCACCAGGCCTGAACACATGGCAGTGTGGTAAATCCCTGTGAAGGATTCAAAAGATGCATGTCCAGACTCTCGTGCTCAGAATGAGCTTTGCTTTGCTTTCCCAATCTGCTGTCCCTGGTGCCCACCTTGATTTTGCAGGGAGAAGCTTCTTTCTCACTTCTGGCCCCAAAATCATCAGGCACAGCCACTTGAAAAACCTGTGTCAGCAAAGTAATACTGAGTGCCTAAAATCTCAGTGCAGGAGAGAGCAGGGGGCTGGGTGATAGTTGGGTGACACCCATGTCTCAATCCCACTGCCCAACACATAGGCTGGTTTATGCTAATTAAAAAAAACCAGACCAAACCAAACCAAATAAACCCCTAAAACCACCAAACAAGCGAGATGCACCATAGCCCTTGTGTTATTTAATGTATTTTGAAAGTTAAAGAGAAGCCCTAAAACTGCAATTATTTCTGTCTCAAGCCACAGTGTACTTAAGAAATACCAAGGGCCACCTCCATGGCCCATTAAGACGACCTAGCCCTGAGCAGCAAGCTTATAAACCAGGCTGAGCCTGCTGACCCTGGGGACAGTGATTTATTCCTGGACATCCTTTGTTTATCAGCATAGATTCAGCCTTTGTAACACCTTCTGAACGGTCAACCACTAGAAACCAGCACTGCCTTCAAGGTAAGATTCTGCCAACTCCCTTCTTGCACAGGGAGACAAATAACCAGTTACTGCTGGGCACTGACAGAACAAATAAACAATACATCACTTTATAACAGCTACTGTGCATGAAATCATTATGTTATATTAAAAAATCAATCTCTATATTTTGTTCTGTTATTTGTTAAGCTGAGAAGTGCATAAACAGTAGTTTCACAACACTGATTGCCTGCTGCATTCTCTTTATTCCAATGCAAGATCTGCCTCTTAAAGTCAGTAATTCATCAACTTTATTACACTTAAGACCTTGACTTCTCTTTTCCATCAGGCATAGGGAAGTGAATCATTCATCCTTTTATGCAGCTGTGTGCTTTTAAAGCATCTTTTTTTAAAAAAAAATGTGTACTTGGTTGTATTTAAGAAAATGGAGAGCTCAAAGCCGGATTCCTTCAATCTAGGGTTGAACATAACCTTTCCTGCACAGCAAAGAGGATACAAGGAGGCTGTGCTTCTCACAGAACTACTCAGAAAGTGCAAATTAGGAGCAGATCCTGCCTGTAACAGAAAATGACCAGTGAGTCCAGGGCTGGTTTGACTTCTGATAGAATGACAGCCAAAGGTGAGACCTTGGGAGTGGTTCTACAACTGATTATATTCAGGGGTTTGGGGTTTTTTACTCATTATAACGTGCTGGAGTTCAGTCCTAGCCAAGCAGTTCATTTTCATTTATTGGCTGCATGAAGCTTTTCTCCACACAGCCAGCAGGGTAATGTGCTGCAGGGTGAGCATGCCTGAAAGCAACCCCAGAGCGCCCAGGGGAGCTGAGACATCCGTGCATCCGTGCCCCTGCACCTGCCAGTGAACACAAGGCTCCCTTTGATAAGCTTGTCGCAGTTGGAACTACAGGGATGAGAGTTGGAACTTGTCATACAGCAGAGGTACTGGCCCATGTGGAGGGATGTGCCTTGCTGACCAGCCATGGGACGTCCCCAGTGCTGCCTGTGTGGCACAGCAAACACGGGATAAGCAGGGCCTGCAGCACAGATGCACTGCTTAAAGCACAGCAGTGGGCACCAGCTCACTGAGCAGAGCTGCCCAGCATTACTAGCCAGGCACAACATTTGTTCTTGCTGCAGAAGACATTCCAATTATCCTTTTCTCAGATACCACCTGCCTTGGAAGCCAGGATTCCTTTAATTATGGTTTACATTAACAAATATGAAGCACCAGCTTAGTTTTCCTCAATTCATTTACTGGCAAAAGATAAACTCCGGGACTTTGCAACTTCCAGGGCATTTTCTCTCCCTTGTCGTGGCAATGTACTACTGAAAGGCTTGTTTGAAGTGAAATTATGCCCTTATAAACTACCCTTGCATTCCTCAGAGACATTCAGTGGCTGCACAACACACCCTGCTGTAGCCATACCTGACAACAAAATGACAGGGGGTGAGCACTTGGAAAAAATGTGGTCATTAAAAAAAAAAAATCACAGGTTTTGCCTGAAGTGTACATCTACAAGAAAAAGGTCCCTTTTAGTGCAGGACATTTTAAAGAAGTCTTTAGCAGTGTCTTTAGCAGTGTCTTTAGCATCTGCTTTGGGAGGCTCTGATCCCCAGATGTTGCTGCAGGATACAGAAACTAGGAGCTTCTGTACCTAAAAAATTCTAATGTTCTCCTTAAAAAAATCATTGGCATCTTTGCAAGGTGCAGATTACACTGAATTTCCTACTAAAAGAACAAACTTTAAGCTATGTTTCAAAACCCAACCCTCCACAAGTACTCCCCTTACCTGTTTTCAGTGCCTATTTTATCTTTCCATTCAATTTTCACATGAATGCATTTTGTTTAACTTAATAAAAGGAAGTTTCAATAAAGGGCTCTGTTTCATCCATTGCTATGGTACCCATCAGGGAGATCAATAAATGAAGCAAATCTTAGTAGAAATAAAGAGGCCAAGGAACAAAAAGTAGGTGAGTTTTGCAGTTTCATTCACTCAGATAATGGCAGTCTGCAGTAATGTATGCAAGAACAACAGTATCGAGTTGTAATCCATTATGAACCAAGGTGTTCGCTTTGCTGCACAGTCTTGCTTTCATTTTTTAAGATTTCCCAGTGGCTTTTAGTACTTTACATCTTCATTAAGGATTTCAAAAGCAAAGATCCTTGCTTACATTTGAAATACTTTCCTGGTGCTGTGATGAAGCACAGCTAATGGATTTCTGAATGCCATTTTCATTACAATATTTTTATAAGACCCCTTTTTTTCTCTATTATTACATTTGCTTTTGTAAAATGGTTGAGACTGCTCATCATGTACTTTAGGTCCTTTAAATATTCTTCCTGTTTACCATCATGGGAGAGAGCTGGTATTTTATTCATATAAGAATAAATATTCCAGTTTGTATTTAGCAGCTAAGTGAGTTTTTGGGGAACCTACATTTATCTCTGGGATGGGTTAGGCCATCCTTCAGTAAGAATCAGTAATGCAGCTAACTTTAAACTATTTTCATGTAATATTGCCTGAGGCATTAGTCAATGCAGTCTTCATACTTAAGTGTCTAGGGTTCCATAATTCCATAATAGTAAACTCGACTGCATGGGATAAATGATATTTAGAGCAGCTGAAGTATTGAGAACCTCACTGTGGTCTGTCTATGAGCAAAGGGAGGATGGAGCACTGCACTGTCCTTGCCCACCTAGAGACACCTGCTAAGAGGTGGCTCCTGCTCTGATCTCTAAGTTGCCAAGACACAGTTGTCTTAGTTAAGGTATTTTTGGGTCATTCCCTGTTCCCAAGTAGGAAGATCTCCCACTCAGACATCCTTGCTGGTCTACAGACATAAAGATGCCCTTTATTCAATCAATCAGACCACAAACCTGACTCCAGTCCAGCAAGACACCACCAGCCCAAAAGTTTCTCCTGGGGCTGCTTTGCTCCAGCCTCTTTAGGCAGCCCTGCAGCTAAGGGGCTGAGGGCTGGAAGCCCAAACCTCCCTGATCCACACAGTGGCCAGGAGCTGTGACCAATCCCTCCAGTACTGCTGGCTGTGTTTGACTTCTTGGTGGCTCCTCCAAGGTGTCCACAAACCCCTTGAAAAGAGTGTTGGATTCTCTCCTGACAAAGTGGGAAAGCAAGCTGGTTATAACACCAGTATTTCAATGGCAGGCTCTCTGTCACTGTCCTTTACTGCACTAATCTCTCTTGATTTAATTTCATGGGAGGAAAGATCTGACTTTTGTTCCTTTGATGTATTTCTCCAAGTTTATGTCAATAGAGATGTACTTTAATAATCTGAGTGTGGTTCCTGGCTGCCCAGGACACTGAGCAAACCTATGAAGAATGACTGCTGTATTTATCAATAATGTTGAGTTAAGATATAGAGGTTTATAACAGAGCTTTTGCAATGTTTTTTTACAAGTGTTTTTCAGTCATTTCTGCCCCAGTATGTCAACAAGCTGACTCAGAGGCTCAGGATTTGCTCCAATGGGTACAAGTCAAGGAAAGAAAAGCATTTCTTGAGATTGATGTGTGTTATATTCTGCCTTAATGCATCTTTTAGCTGACCTGTCAGAAATATTTCAGACGCACAGATCGTGAAAATTTTATTTCAGTTCATCTGTGATATTTCTGCTGATAGCTCTCCTCTCTTGGACCAATGACAACAATGCTTCATAGAATTCCTGCATAGTTAAAAGCAGATGCTACCCTCATGAGGGTGATGAATCCCACATGTTGAATGTGCCAAAGCAAGGACAAAAGGGCCAGAGTCATGAGCTCAAGGTCTGCTGACAGGCAAAAGGAAATGGGAAAAACAACAGCAGAGGCAGTCTAATGACAGCACTGGTATTGCCTCCTTTATACCACTCTCTGCATTATCTACTGAAGCTGAATATTTTTTGGGGAGGGGTTAGGGTGGAGAGGTTTAGCTGATTTGGTGTCTGCAAGAGTTTTTATAGCAGTTGGGATGATGAGCACAGGGTTCAGCTAGGGTTGGTCAGGTGCCATTGCAGTGCAAACAGAGTGAATACAGCCCTGAGCAATTACAGGTATGAAATCCCACAGCTCCAAAGGGTGGGTGGTGGGCTTTATGAGCAGAGGGAAACTGCAACCTGAAGGGACATGGAAAATACCTCATCAGTGCAATGTTTTCCATTGGCTGAGCAGCTGAAAGAAATGAAGAGGGCAGAAACACAGGGGAAGAAAAAGTACACACCAGAATGTTGATTTCCTATGCTAAATTTTGCCCACCTCGTTGTACTCTCACCCCTAGGATTTGACCTAGTCTTTGTTTGTTTGATATTTCCCCTGCTACTCCCTTTTTCATACATTTCTGTCCAACTTGCATTTCTTGACCATTTGTACACACCTTGAACTTGCTGCAGCTCCACTGAGGCAGTTGGCTTCTTCCCACACACCAGAGAACTGGAAAGCAATTGGTATTTTCAAGATATTTCCTCCTGAGCCCCTGATGGGAGGATGATTTTCCACCGTTTGACAAAATCCAGTTAGTTCTTAATCTGGAACTAAGGCATATTTCAAAAGTATTACTGAGATACTAAAAGACCAGAGACAAAGACAGTAGAGCATTAGAAACAGCAGAGTTAGAAAATTTATATTTACTGAAACTGTGGCTTTCAGTAGTTCTGGACACACAGGAATGTGTTCTGCATAAGAAAGGAAATTGAAATTCAAACTGCTCATCTTTAGGTTGCCAACTCAGACTGGCTCAAGATTTATTTGTTGATAAAAATTAATCTAGCTTCTAGAAAGAGACAGAAAGGTATTAGCATCTGCCAGCATGGGTAAATTGTATGAATGACTTGTGAGTGGGACAATTTAGAGTTTTTTTTGACTGCACTCTGTTCTTCAGCAGAAAGAACAGAGACTAAATCGCCGTTGGTGCCTGCCAAGGACTTTATCAGATCTGGATGGGCCTGAGACTCATTACTGACCCTGATGCTGGCACCAGAGCCAGGGCTGGAGATCTCATAGACCCACAGTGCCAGCTGTCCCCAGATGGGCAGCAATTCTCACTTCTGCAAGCTGCCTTCATTTTCAGACCCTTTCTACCAATGGATTTGGTCAGAGGACCACCCTTACTTCCATAAAATAGAGCTGGTTTCTTTAGAGAAGTAAAATAGCTATTTATAAATGATAGGGCAGAACAGGCTGTTGAGACAAGCTTGGCAAGCTGGACTGTCTCCCACACAAAACACAATTGCCTGTGTTTTTCACCAACCACACCAGAATGCCTTCCTTACCAGATTAATAAGCACATGCTAGTTAAACAGACACCATTCTGAGGCACTGCAGGAAGCAAAAATGTAAAAGCATTTTTTTGCCAAGCATTTGTTCCAAAGAAATCTGCTGTTCAATACAGAGTGCCTGGTTTTGGCTCTTCTGATGCCTCTGGAGTGGCTTGGAGGCCTGTGAATGTGTTTGGTGGAAGGGAGGGTATCTTCAAATGCTGCTGTGGCTGTAGGTCAGTTCATTTAGGGCCAGGACTCAAAGCCAGGGTGGAAGTGTGTTGGTGTGACATTTTTGCCCTTCTATACCTATTTCAACAGCTAGTCTGGAAACATCTTGGAGCTGGTGGTGTTGCACAAAGCGTAGGGATGAATCTCTTGTCCCACATTAGCAGTGCCATAGGCATGGGAGACTTGGTTTCAGTACCAGCAGAGAGTGAAATGGCTCTGTATCTTCCCCTCTCTGGAGGGGATGCAGCTGCTTGGACTTGCAGCTGTAATCCTGTCCTGAGACAGGAATGTGTGTTACAGCAGCCTGGCCTAATAGAGGGGTAAGTGCCCCTTTCACAGCATTCCCTTCTCCCTTCCTTCATCCTGCACCTGCAGCTGTAAATTCCTGCTCCACCGAAGAATTGCCAAGATTAGAACCTTTGTTTAGGGCACACGTGCCCAAATCTTTTCCTTGGAAAGTGGAACACCTGACAGGATCATCTTCAAAGTTGTTTTGGGTTTGTCTTATAACATCACCTAGAGGTATTTCCTAATTTATAGCACATTAAAACCTAGGGAGAGGAAGGACAGGAGGCATGTAAGGATCGTGTTCAGCTTCCCCCTTCCTTAATGATCATTTAGGATGGATTTTCCAGAGCCCATCTCTGGGTTGCTCTGACTCAGGGACTCAGGCTGTGCTCTCCAGGATGCTCCTACCCCATCTCTCCCAGTGTTCTGCCTTGACAAAACCAAACTGTGTGGCCAAGAAGTCTCCCAGCCACCACAGAGATCCCTGGATGGGTTTTTAGAGCTGCCACAAGGTGGTGAGGTGCTACAGCTTCCCAATCAAGTAGCAATAATTTGTTTTGGTTTAGGTTTGATTTTTTTTCTCTTAAGGAATGAAAACTTAATGGCAGTGTAACCACTGAAACAACCCCAAAATTTGGTTTTACTGAGAAACTTGCCACTGAATGCTTTAGTCCACATCATTAAATTTTGGCAATTCTATAAACAAAAGTAAACCTTATAAAGACATGCATGCAACACAGCTTTACAGTTAGTCTAAAAACTTTTACAGTAGGTACAGAAGTGTTTTGATTCTCATGCATCTGTATATAAATAAAAGGTCTGAATCTTTGTAGGGAGTGTCCAACAATTAGTTAATTACAGGTTTTGGGGTTTTAAAAATTGTTCTAGTGCTCTCTATTTGAGGACAGCCTTGTCTAAAGACAAGTTCACATATACCACTCATCAGCCCAATCTTTTCCAGGGCCTGAGCCTTTGGCATTATATATGATATCATTCACTGAATGGTTTAAAAACTGTTTTTTCTCAATTTTCAGTGGCACTTAGCATCAGCACATCCCATTGGTATCAACACCTTGGGATTCAGACCTTAAATGAAAATAACTAAGAAAAGACACACCATCTCTTCAGCTTCCTTATTTGAAGTGTAAAATTTTTAAGATCAAAGCCAACCTATTCTGTGTGAGCTCCTCTGAGTATTTTGGCTCAGGAATGCAAAAGCAGGATTATTATTTTATTTTTTTAAGTATTTCGGCTAGATTTCTGCACATCTCCTGCAAATGGCTTTTACTGCAGAACAGTCTGATCTCTTCTCTGGCACCTTTTCTCTAAAGCTTCATCAGGTGCTGCCAATCACAGCCTGGATGAATTCAGAACTTTGCCTGTGGAGGTGTGGGAGTGGCAGGAGAGGTGTCCTCAGGGAATGTCAGGACCTCCAGCCATCCTGGGGGGCTGTGTGACACCCAGCACACAGTGACACACACAGAACATGGTGGTTGGACATGTTCTCCCCAGGCTGTGCTGAAATGTGGGTCAGAAGTACTTCTTGGGTTACATTTTGCATATGCATTTTCTCTAAGATAAGACTGATAAGATCTTCATCTTATCAGGAGATGCTTGGAACAGCCAGTGCAAATTACATACTCATCTTCCTGCAGCAACAGAAGAAGAAAATAACAGAATAAGGGATTGGGTGTATACTTTGGCTTCTAGTGCAAAGTGTAAGTGGCTACCATAGCAATGTGAAGCAGATTTTAATATTTCTTGTAGTTTAGCAGATAATCAACACTGGCAAACATTGCTGCTTCACATGTAAGGCAGAGTGGGGAGCAGAAGAAAGCAGGAGTTGGGGATATCTCAGGTAATGACAGTGGAACAGCCTGATGCAAACATCCAGCAAGATGCTCCAAATCCCTGAGCCTTACTCAGGCAAGAGCTTCTCAGTCCCTGCAGAGCAGGGATGTGGCTCAGAGGCCAGAGCTGCGAGTCTGAATGGAGTGAAGTCAAAAACACCCAGCACAAATCAGATCACAAGCCTCTCATTTGGGGTTCCTCGGCTGAGTGCGAGTGGCAGGGAACAACACAAGATGGCTCTGCTGAAGGCTGCAGTGGCACTGCCACACTATTCACATCAGCTGCTTGCAGAATTTCTTGTCTCCTTTCCACCTTTTATCCTTGGGAATAGTGTTCTTAATGAATCTTTTCTTTTATAAATGTTCATCATTATCTAAATTGCTTTTTGTCTTTCAGTTATCACTGCCTCTTCTTGTAGGTGGTGTTCACAGGAACTTCTTCCAGGGAGAGAAAAATGATGAGTAACCCTTTGTTTGCCTTTCTATCTTTTCTTGATTTTAATAAGACATGAAAGGCAAAAATCTGAGACATCTGTTGTTTCTTTCAGCCATTTCCACAGAGACATTAGATAGCATTTCAAGCACTCAACTGACAAAACAACTCACCTTGTGAGAACACTCTGATTTATTAGATTGTTTTATGGCACTAGTTTTGTACAATGTAGAAAATAGCTTTCTTTTCTGAGTCTACCTCCATATTTTTGCATAAAAGTGATATTTTCACACATCTTTAGGGTATTTTATTATATTTATTGTATATTTATTGTATATTTATTATATATGTGTAATGATATGCTTGATATTTGGAATGTGAAGCAAGTCAGTTAAAAGTAATGCAATTAAGCCAGCACATAACTGACTGATCAGACCCAGAGATGTGGCTAATGCCTGATTTGTCATCTATTTTAATTAAAAAACCTTAATGTAGAAAAAAAATACAAATCAATAGCACTGGCAGAGTGAGAATATCACATAAACTACTTCTGGTGATAGAAGTAGTATATCCTCTCATCCAAGGAATTTGTTTTGTTAAAATGGGGTGAACTGGGAAAAATTTTAAACTCAAGATGGTTACTGGGAACGAGCATGACAAGCAGGATTTTCCCCCTCAATGTCACTCTTAGGAGGTATTGTATGACCTGCTTTCATAGAGAAGACACACTGGAATGTCCTGTTGACCAAAAGGTTCATTGGGAGCAATCCCTTGTGGGCACACTGTATTATTCCATTTTCACTGTCTGTGATTCCTGGTTTCAAACTCTGGTGGGAACTTGCAGCTTTTTGAAAGGCCATTTAATGCTGAGAAGCCACAGGGCAAAGCAGGGAGTTCTCTTAAATTTTAACATTCTGGGCCAAGTTTAGTACCAGTAAGACACTACTGAGAGCAGTTTTTTATCCATCCTGAGCAGCCCTTTATAATCCTCTCAGACTTTCTAGTTCAAGGTTCATTACAGAATTTCTTTATCTCTGTTTATAGCACAGCCAGGAGCAGTGCTTGTGTGAGCTGAAGGAGCTGGCCTGTGGCACTGCAAATCAGCAAAATCAAGTGTTGCAAAGGTTGTATTTCTCTGCTACCTGATGATGTACAGTTGGGCAAGTGGCAGAAAGTTTGTGATGTATTTTTATGGAAATAAATTTGCTTACTCCTTGGTCTCTTTATTTCTTCGTTGTTGAAGGACATCCAGAAATGCTGCTTAAGCTGGTAAGAATCCTTATGGCAACTTTGAGGTTTGTCCCTAAATTCTTACAAAGAACCCAATTTTCTGCTGACATGAACTGATAGAGTTCCACAGCACACAATAACTCCATGGTGATTTTTATCAGTAAAATACCTGGCATAATTATCTTAGTGTAGTAAGTGTGGTCAAGTGGTGTAATGTAATCCAACACCAGCTAAAGAATGCATGTGACAGCTTTGTTTTGCAAGAAGGGAGTAGAAAGGCTTGTTGGAAGGAGAGCCCAAATGCCTTTTAATTCAGGGAACTAGCATCTGACCCTAATTATGTGGAAAAATGGAGGTAGTGCAAGCACCAGAAAAGGGACAAGTCTGCAACAGGAACAAAAGCATCAACTGCTGTTGAGCTGTATGCAAAGTTCAACTGAGAGGGAGAGAGAGAGAGACAAAGTGGCTCCAGTTGCACATAAATACTAGATGGAAAGTATGTTGAGGAAGCAGGGCAATGGGTTATTTTTCATAAGCTGCAAAATTGCTTAATAAAAGTGAAATGACTTGCCCTTTCTGTAGAAATTAATTATGATGGCAACTTTGCAGATCAGCATAATAAAGATGTAGGCAAAATAATAGTGGCATTGAATTCAAAAGCTATGCATAATGAATGGTCTTTTAAGATGCTTATGATCAGTACCAAAAGACCTTGACTGTTGTATAGTAATATATTTAAGTTCCTAACTAACTGATTTTATTATCTAGTTTGACATGATGTTTGTTGTTTATCAAAGAACAAGGTATGAAATAGCACTGCAAGCTCCAGGAAAAACTTACTAAGGAATAAGTTTTTGTATTCAATGAATCTTCATCAGCTTGCAGTGTGCTGTTTCCCTAAGATTTCTCCCATCATAAACATCTGTTCACACCAAAATCAGATTCTGTACATGTGTCACCATGAAATTATGAGCACAGAGATATTTGATCCTATATGGCTAAAGTGGTTTTTTTTTCCTGTTTTTAAATAGATCATCCCTTCCTCCTAGGGGAAAAAAACCCAAACTTTTTTGCTATTGTCATTTACCATCACATAACACTTAGTGGTTTAAAGATTCCTGTACAACCTCTCTTCTTTTTTGTTTTGGGAGACCAGTTATCCAAATTTCTGCAGAACAAAGCAAAGAGCCCCAGAGGAGCACATAAAAGCCACTGCAACAACAGCCTCCCCAGTGATACTGGTGCAACAGGGTCCCCCACTTCAGGAAAGGGGTCTGAAAAGTGACTCAATTTCTAACTCTCCAAAAGTGTGCTTGTATCTGACAGGCTGGATGCATGGGAGATCTCACTAGTGAGCTATTTGTTATCTCTAAATATGTGTCCATGCAGGTGTTGGCAGATGTTCACACCTCAGTGGGTAAAATCCACCCCCTGTCTGTGTTTGAAGACAGAGGATGCACCCATTTCAAGCAAATTATATGAGGTGAGCATCCACAAAGTACAATGAACTGCTAGGAAGGATGAGTAGATTTAATTTGCCTAGTTATAGTTTACAGTTGCAAATTTAATACCTAGGATTGTCAATTATGGTACAATTAGAGCATTTTAAAATGCCATGATAAATACTTAATCTTTCTCTGATTTATGCCCCAATCAATTTGTGCCTTTTTGCTGTGCAGAGACAGACATGTTTGGCATCCTAGATGGAGATGACTAGCAAAGATCATGCTAGTGTCTCTAATCAAATAGTTAAAGTTTTTCAAATGAAGCTGTATTATCTGAGGTTTTTTTTAATCTTTAATCATACTTATACTCCAGTTTGAATGTGTGCTGATTAGTTAGTTTCTGTCCTAGGGAGACAAGAAGTGCTTATATTTACCCTGATATATTATGCCGGTCATAATTCAGCACTGATTGGTTTGATGGAAAAATATACATTACCTCAGCAAGACAAGCTGCTTAGTCTTATTCATCCTGTTAATTAGATGCTCAAATAGCTACTGCCATTTCTTTTTTTTTTTCTTTTTTTTTTCCAGTTTATTGATGGTTGTTTATCTTTTATCTGCGCAGTGATTATGTAGTTTATTTTATCTTGTCCCCCCACTTCTCATAAAATCTGTCTTCTGGAAGTAGCAAACATATGACTGTAGTGGTGCCCTGAGGGTGTGCTCAGCCTGCAGTCACGGCTCTTTCCACCAGGTAGCTCTCCTCAACAGGAGGGTGATGAATCCTCAGGAGTCAATTCAGGCTTTTCAGGGACTGATGGACTGCACTGCTTCCGAAGGGAACGCCTTTCTCTCCCAGCCAGAGGGGATCACTGCTCCCTTCCTTGCTCTTGGATCTTGGAGATGTTGGGGGCTTATTCATGTGAGAGAGGTAAGGCTGCCTCGGTATCCATTAAAAGGTCTGAGTAAATTTTATCCCAAAATGAGGAATGGGAATATGCACATTTTAGGTAGATAGATAGATAGATAGATAGATAGATAGATAGATAACAACCACATCAACTTCCTGACTGTTGTACCTATTTGATAGGGTACCAAAATCTTTACTTCTGTATGCCCAGTTATGAGTGTTGTTATGCTAAATAGCTAATATATGAGAAAAAAAATTCTAAGGATTTATATATAAAGTTCATACTTTACTGTTTCTAGGTGGTCCCAGGACAAAGTCGTCCATACACATGATAATTTTTTCAAATTTAATTATTCAAAATTTCAAAATTCAAAACTTTTATTATGCTATGAATTCCTACGTCTTCACTCTAGACCCTATGAATTTAGGAGTTATGTGACTAATCACTGCAACCTGCTCCTGTTTGTCATTATGTAATATTTTCAACTTGCCAAGTCCATCATTTGACTACTCATCAAAGCCCCATCCAAGAGGTTAACCATGAAAAAAGTTCAAAAAATGATATGCAAGCAGATACAACAGCCTGAGTTACACATACCTGTTGGGAATTAATCATTTGCATCAGGTTCAAGCATTAGTCAGAAAAACAGGAGGTGTCCAACATCTCATTAAGATCTATCCCAAAGTAAGACAAAGTTAGAACTTCCAGTATTTTTTATTTTCTTTCTTTTTTCCCCTGTAATTAGCCTACTTTATACAATTGATGGCTACTGTGTAATTGAGAGTATTAGACAGATTCTCATCCATTGCAACCATGAGTTGGTGGAATTTAGAGCTATGATGAATCCATCTGAATTTTGGTCTCCCAAAGGACATCAGTTATTAGTAATAAACTTTTCAGTTTTCTCCTAACTTAGAAAAATATTAGCAACAATTGATTAATATACTATTATTACTATTACTACTACTATTACTATAGTAATAATAAATAATACTACTGCAGTGACAGCCATCCTATTCTTGCAACCAGCATGGTCTGAAACAAGGATATCCTTGTTTTAAATGCTGACTTTTCAAAGTATTGTAACTGGATGTAAATATGTTTGAATAAAAATAAAAATAAAAATTATGAAGCCCTAATATAGAAACTATGGAAGTGAATTCATTTGATGTGGACATATTACTTTAACTTGAGTAAACAAATAAAATAATGGAAGAATTGACTTGAAGCCTTTGCAGATATCAAAGGGATTTTATGCCCTGTTCTGGCTGCATACAACAGACAGAACATTGTTGGAGGATGAAAATGTCCGGTGCCTTGGCACCGTGCAGGGATAAGCAACCCTACAATGACTCTTTTGCAAATCCTGCTATTGCACTGCAGAAAGGAAATTGGTTTGGAAATGAAAGGGAATGATATCGGCAGCGGGAAGAGGGACTTGGAAGGAGACCTGTGGCTGAAGGGAAGCCAACAAGGCAGCCCAAGAAAGGACACTGAAAAGTAAAACACTGGCAAAACTGCTCTGACTCAAAGTGGGGGCTATTCAAAACCAAGGTCATCCCAGAACTCCAAGGACCTAAATAGGACCTCTGTCTTCCTTCAAATGGAGGCATTTATTGATGTGTGGCTTTATTTGTAGCTTTTACATTCAGCTTCTGGTTACAGACACAGATTCTGGTTGACTCTTTTCCACTAGGCTGAAAAGTCCTCAAGTATTGAAACTGCCATAACCAAATAATTTGTTTCCTTTTTGCTCAATTAAAAAGATCAAGGGTTTGAGGTCTCTTGTTGCAAAGCACTCTCCTCAAACCTTAGGTTTTTTTTTTTCTCTTGTGCTTTCTTTTTAATTTTTGGTACCATTTTTTGAAGAACTGGATACAGAAAATTCATTTTGGTCCTGTCAGTGTTGCAGAAGAAACTTTTTACCCTGCTGTCAGCATCCCTCCCTTCTTTTGCAGCAGTAACTTTCTGACAGCACTTACATAATTGCTTGCACTTTGCCTCCCACTTCCTCTACAGAGCCTTCATTTTCCAAGGTCATTTCCCATTCTTTGCCTATGACTAGGAGCACAAATTCATAACTTTGTAACATTTGGTACAGTTACAGGTGTTTTGTGCTGACTAGCTCAAAATAAGCTGACTAGCCTATGAACTTGCCTCCTTTGCCTTACATGGGGCATATCACGCCTCTGAGACATCAGCACAGCTCACATGGTTCTTATGGCTTCTCTCCAGGATGTTACACGTGTCATTAACTACCTGTAGGACAGAAAGTGCTGTAAATCACTCATACAGAGTCCCTTCATGTTTTAAAGGTTTACTAGGTAAAAATGGGAAAACTACAGGATACTGTATGGGAGGAAGGAGGCAGGAGGACTGAGCAACTTTTTGTAGTAGGATCTTTTTCCTTTCACTCTCTGGTATTTCTAACTAATGTTGCCACGTCGCTGTGTTCTGACCTGCCTGCCACAGGGGTTGATGGGTGTTTGCCAGAGAAGGAGGGAGGGAGGGAGGCATATGAACTGTACCTTTGCCCATGCCAGTCTGGAGACAGCTGCTGCTCAGCTGACTGCTGCTGGAGCTCAACAAAATGTATAAACAGAAGCGCTCACTGTCATCCCTGGGGTAAGCTAGGTAAGGTAACCATTTAAATACAGAGATTATCACTGGATCCCCTCCTTTTTCAGAAAGGGATCATCAGAGAATAGCAGAGAGAAGTGTGTTCCCCTGAGGTGAACACAGCAGGTCCCTGTCTCAGCCCTCTGCCCTAATGTTTTCCAAAGTTTCCTTAAAGTGCTGGACACTGGCATGCAGCTGTTTTCCCTTGGATCCTCACAAACAGTAATGCAAACTACCAGAGGTGTTTTAAAACCCTTTAGTTTTCTTTGTACCAAGGCACTCCAACAGCCATTTTATGTCCCCCCACTCCTCTGGGGAAGGGATCCTCAGTGGATAGCTGTGCTATGCAAGCTGTGCAAAAGGGCACATTAAAAATTCAGCAACACATGGGCAGCAGTGTGGGAGTGGAGCAGGAGGGCTGAATCCCAGCTCATGGGGGACTGACGCTGTGGCAGACCCTGCCTGGGGTCTGCAGCAGGACCTGGACAGGCTGGGTCAATGGGCCAAGACCAACAGCATGAGGTTGAGCAAGGCCAAGGGCAGAGTGCTGCACTTTGGCCAACCAACCCCTGCAGCAGTACACGCTGAGGGAGAGCGGCTGGAAAGCAGCCCGGTGGAAATGGACCTGGGGGTGCTGGTCTACAGGCAAGAAGGCATCCTGGTCTGTACCAGGAATAGTGTGGCAGCAGGCCCAGGGAAGTGATGCTTCCCCCTGTACTCAGCACTGGTGAGGCCACACCTTAAGTGCTGTGTCCAGTTCTGAGCCCCTCAATTCAGGAAGGACACCGAGGTGCTGGAGCAAGACCAGGGAAGGGCAACAAAGCTGGTGGAGGGTCTGGAGCAGATGTCCTATGAGGAGAAGTTGAGGGAGCAGGACTATTCAGCCTGGAGGGTGCTCCGGGGAGACCTTCTCATTCTACAATTCCCTGAAAAGAGGTTGGAGCCAGAGAAGGGTCAGGTTCTGCTCCCCAGAAACCAGCGACAGGACAAGAGGGCACAGTCTTAAGGCAGGGGAGGTTTAGGTTGGACATTAGGAGGAATTTCTTCACAGAATGGGTCANCGGCCTGGGCGTCCCCCGGCCCCGCTCCCAGGCCCCTTGCTCTGCCCATGCGGAGGGGAATAATAAAAGCCTGAATGAAATAAAGCAGGGGAGTGGAACGTGTTGGCTCTTCCCCATGTGGGCGCCCGCCGCGGCTGCCTCGCCGCTCCGCAGGTGCCCGGTCTGGCTGAAGATGGCNCCCTGAAAAGAGGTTGGAGCCAGAGAAGGGTCAGGTTCTGCTCCCCAGAAACCAGCGACAGGACAAGAGGGCACAGTCTTAAGGCAGGGGAGGTTTAGGTTGGACATTAGGAGGAATTTCTTCACAGAATGGGTCATTAGACATTGGAATGGGCTGCCCAGGGATGCGGTGGAGTCACCGTCCCTGGAGGTGCTCAAAGAAAATCTGAACGTGGCGCTTGGTGCCATGGTGTGGTTGACATGGATGTGTTCGGTCACAGGTTGGGCTCGATGACCTCCTTAGCCTATTCCAGCCGAATTGATCCGCGATTCGGCTGGCAGCCGGGACCCCCACCCGGAGCGGGGCTGC